>JBAMJV010006094.1:0-73848 GCA_037951105.1 Echinarachnius parma
CATACATATAAACCCACAATCACACACTGTCAAACTTTCATATAAATGCACATACACGTGAACATACACAAACATTTAAACATTCTCTTTTGACAAGGAAAGGGAAAGAACATTGTGCCTTCTAAAGTTATTGACTGTTCTTTGAATGAACACAACCTTCTTAATGATTTGGTAAGATATCGTTGTAACATTTGAGCCCATGATAACATACACATTATGGCCAGTAAAAACTTAATTTTGCAAGGGTTTGTCTTTCCAATCACAAATAGATACACACAGTGCACCCGGCAATGAACAACATACACGCAGACACAAACACGCATTACACAAGAGGTAAATTGCGTAGATACAATTGAGAGGTATGGATTGTTTGAAAAATAGAGCAAAAAACATTACACTTTTATATTTTATACTAAAATAACGACCATTTCAGAGTTTTATTGGATACATTATGACATTGTTCATGTTCAGGAATCTGTTACTGTGACATTGATTCACTCCATCGTACTGATGCTGTAATGTTAGACAGTTATTATGTGGGGTTTCTTAATCAACTTAAAGACTTGTTTTATGACTGTATACGTATATCCTTTCTCTCGTAGGAAGAATGGTGGGACCGGATGAAGAGCACGCAACACGAGAGGAAGGTGATGCTGAGAAAGGCCTGTCAAGGAACTGCCCAACCATCCACTGAAGAGCCCCGCACAACTAGCCGCGCTGAAGCCGTCGAAACTACGTAACCTGGTTGTCAGTCACAAATACAAGTTCATATACAGCATCGTGTACAAGGTGAGTTCCTCGAGTTGGTCCCTGTCATTCGTTGTGGACCTGGAACGATGCGAGTGGCACCCACCGAAGGAGCAGATCTATAACACAAGTGTCTCAGGTTAATGAGGAACTTCAAAGACAAGGAGAACATGACGGCGTGCTTCGAGCGCTACACCAAGTTCCTGATCGTGCGGAACCCGCTCTCGAGGCTCGTGTCGGCCTACAAAGATAAGTTTGTTGATCACTTCAACTCGAAATACAGGGAGGTTGCTAAAGAAATCATAGATGGATGTCGGATACAACACAGCGAGGCGATCAACAATAACACCACACGAGGCAACATGGACGATAGACCTACGTTTGTTGAATTCATCTCCTACTTAGTGGGAGCGAGCGAAAACAGACTCGATCCACACTGGGTCAAAATCTTCCATATGAACCGACCCTGCGAGATCGAATACGACATCATCGCCA
Organism: Echinarachnius parma; assembly: GCA_037951105.1. Lineage (NCBI taxonomy): Eukaryota > Metazoa > Echinodermata > Echinoidea > Clypeasteroida > Echinarachniidae > Echinarachnius > Echinarachnius parma. The sequence continues at coordinate 1,243 of JBAMJV010006094.1, forward strand.
AGCTCGAAGACGCCTACGACGACTTTCCTTTCTTGACAAAGACCTTGGAGATATGGAACGTCACCGAGCTGGGGAAGGGAGCACGGGTCAACATCAATGGCGACAAACAAGTGAGAGAGTACTTCTCACAGGTTCCCCTCGACTTGTTGCATAAGATTTACGATGCGTACAAGGAGGACTTTATACTCTTTGGCTACGACATGCCAAATACGTTCTCATTGGTACAGTAATATCGTATTTTTTTAGTAGCTGATGTACAGTATAGAGATAAATCGACGGGCTTTTTTAAGTGGAAGGTCACGTTAGTTGAGGCTAAATCATATTGTTTATATAGCGATGGTCTGATGCACTGAGAGAACAATTTTTAAAGAAAAAAATGCTTTGAACACAATCAACATACTATAGTTTATCATTGATTGACGGTTGTCAAAATCACAACACTTAGCAAAGGCGTAACAACGGGGAGGGGGGGGGTGGGGGGGGGGGGGGGGCTGGGAGGCACGTGTCTCCCCCCCCGCCCCCCCCCCCCCCCCCCCCACACACACACAATGACAATGTTGGTACCTTCCATGTTCCCCCACCCTCGTCAATAATCATACGTGTAGAAAACTAAAATGACAAAGTGAATCGGACAAAATCATATCTTGTTAAAAGTAAATACAATAATTTCCAGCCCAAACCATGTCATTTTTATGTAAATGTAATAATTTATCAGTGACCAAGCAAGTGAAGACCCTTTAGTTTTGTCAGGCTAAAAACCTGTGCCCCCTATTTAAAGCCAAATGCTCGTTTGGGAAAATTATCGGAAATAACTTTATTGGCCAAACCTAATTGATTAGTATTGTTGAAATAGCATAAAAAGGGGCGTGTGTGGAGAAATCCGAACCTTAGTATCGTTCAATGCAGAAATATCAGTTAAAGGGACAGGTCCACTTTTACAAAAAGTCTGACAGCTTTCAGTTGACGGATGGCGATCAATGTAACACGCAAAAAAAAATCAGAGCGAACAGCCCCTCTAATTTGGATTCTACGAATGAAAAACGAATGCGTCCCTCCATTTAAACTATATATCGGTCAATAAAGGAGGTTCAACTGATTTAGCATAATATTACAACAATATAGTACTAATTCTCGTAAAGGTATTGTGAAGCCGACATTTGTTAACGTATGTCACGGAAAAGGATCTCAAAAAGAAAGAATATATAATTACATGTAGTCAGTTTAAGCGATGTTTTGGATATTTTGCTTGGTAAACGCTCACACATTAGTACTTATGCGCGAGTCACGTAGCTAGCGCGGGTCACGTAGGGGTCATGCATACCGATCTGGCACTCCGTGAAATCTATGTACAAACTTACTCACGGCCGAAAATACGTATGTATCTAATTAACCGACGTCCCTCAGTTTATTCAGTTTTAGATCTATAACTCCACGAAAAAGAGATTTCAAGCCCCTAATTTTTTTCAGGCATGCTATTAAATGACATTTCCTTTCATATAAGACAATAACCTCGCAACTTTAGAATTTTGGCTTGCAAAAGTGGATCTCTCCTTTAAAACGTTCATGTAAGCCGCTGACATTGAGCCTAACTTCACCGTCAGTTTGGCCAGTCTACATACAGGGTGTCTCAGAAAGAATGCAACACCTACGATCGTTAATTTCATCAACACCATCGACCAAATGTCATTGTTTTTTGTTTGATTGGGGTAGAACATTCTTTTTCCAACAAAATGATACCATGAGCATTGATTTTGGGTAAGGCGTTTGGATCCTAGGGCCATTTTCTGAGGCAATGTCGTTTCCTAAATTTGCTACTTTTTTGTCTCCAGCGATCCTCGGAACACTGAGGCATTCTCGCCACACGGCCTCCCATAGAATTAGCTGTACAGAAGAACCGCATGACTGCCCCCTTGGATAAGGAAGACAATGTGAGCCATACCGTACGGGGTACTCGATTACGCAACATTGTCTTCTTTATCAAAGGGAGAGCAGTCATGCGGTTCTTCTGTCTATGGGAGGCCGTGGGGCGAGAATGTCTCAGTGTTCAGAGGATCGCTGGAGACGAAAAAGTAGCAAATTTAGGAAACGACATTGATGTTGATAAAATTAACGATCCTAGGTGTTGCATTCTTTCTGAGACACCCTGTATATACGCTACATCTATTCGTGCGATACGCTCATATCATGCGAAACCCGTGCGCCGCACTTGCCATAGGATTAACAGGCAGCGCACGAAGGTGCATATCAACATACAACCGCCGGCGATATCAATTTACAGTCAATTAGTTTGATAATTTAACAAATATATCAATTAGTAGGCGGTTTCCAGGCCAAATTTGTATCATCCCGTATTAGTAAAAACATATTCTTTCACATGATTGGTAATACGAGCGTACATGTCATGTTTTATGTGTGGGGCGTTTCCCACTACTGGCATTTGCCTTTAAAATGAAAGCCCCCCCCCCCCCCCCCCCACCCCCCTGGAAAAATCCTAGCCACGCCACTGCATCAACCCAGTATTCTATCACCTTCGAGCAAGTAAAACATTGTGTAAAATACCCCGTTATCGTCGTATTTTGTTCTAATTTGTAGGTAATTTCGTGACTTTTCTTCGTAAACTTCTGAGTGGTTTGTATATATGCATGACCTCGCTGACGATTAAAGGTAAAGGCCAGTTTTGGAAACGCCCCCTTTCAAAAAAATGAAATGGAAACTCTTATTACCAATAATATGATAATGGGAAAGAATATAATTGTACTAATATAGGATTATCCAAATTTGGCCAAGAAACCGCCTACTAATTGATATATTTGCAAAATTATAAATTGATCTAGGGCCGGATAGATATCGCCAACGCGGAATCGCTCATACGCTACGTGTATTACGAACACGAGGTGTACACGAGGTGTCGCGCTATACGGGCTTGTCCCTAGCTTGTCGATATCTCCCCCAGCGCTAGCGGCGCTGACAGGTCTGAACGGGCGGTGGATTTATGAATTTCACAGGCGGATATTGGATTTCTTCCGATATTTCTGTATTTAACGATGCTTAGGTTCGGATTTTACCACACAAGCCCTATTTCAATACATATTCAACAATATTGATCAATATAGATGTATTCGGCTACTTTCCCGAAACTGGACTTGTACTTTAAATGTGCGAGGAAAACTGTGGAACCACTGTAGTGATTTAGTATTTTTTAAAATTAGATTTTGTTCGAAATTTTGATCTAGAAACTTTATGATTATTGAATTTACATCTTGAATTGTATTCCACATTGATTTGCAGCATTGTCAATTATCTATTTTTAACGAGTTCCGACTGGTCGGATCGGCTCTGTGTGCATTGCCTCACGACTCCGATTTTGCCGGTCGGAAGCCAATCGGGCCCGATTTAACTGTTAAATGTTGACTCGAGCAACTGAATCGGACTGACTGTGATTTTCAGTCCGGTCGAGTCGGCTGTCTGCTCCGGGCTTTTAATACTCGTTGGTATTTTTTAAAATGTTATAGGTTTTCCCGTTCATTTAAACATCTGTACGACAATTTCGTCCCGAGAAGCCGAGAATGTGCCAATGTAAATTTCAATTTCGTCTATTGTCGACCAATTTCACTAAAAGTCCATTCAATTTAGTCTTTTGTCACACATTATCGTCAATTACAATTAAAATTCGTTGGTCACAGTTGCTGAACACATAAAAGTGAAAGCAGTTTTGTCAATTTGCGTTCATTTTCATTAGAAATCGATTCAAATTCGTTGCATGTATTACGCTGTATGTTCTGTTTTGTATAATCTTATTATAATTGTTAAATTGTAACATTAAAGGGGTAGTACAGTTTTGGTAAGGCTGAACTTTAGTAACCAAACCTGGACAGTAACATTATAAACTAATAGTCATAACTCCACCATGCTCGAAAGGTATACAAAATTACAAACGACTTAATAGTAAAAAGCCCGTTATCATTAAAAAAAAGAGCCATTAAAACACAAGAGGGCGCTTTCTGGGTTTCAACCATTTTTCATACAAAATAATGCATGTGATGTTTTATTGAAATAATGATTAAATAGAGAGGTCATCAACAACTATCTAAAAAAACACTTTTGAACATTTTTAAAAAAGTGCAAGCATTTTTTTTTTTTTTTTTAAATCATCTAATTATTTGGGCCCCAAATAATTATAAGATCAGATATATTTATTGATATTTCAGCCGTTTCTGGGTCGATTTTGACCAAATAAAGTTTGTTCTGCCATTACAATTGCATGTTCTCTCAATTTCGACACTCAGTTTTTCATTACCTCACAACAAAATTGTGATGTGCAGCGCCCTCTACCAAAACTAAACTACCCCTTTAATCATTTAGGGATAACATACACGCGTATACACACGCACAAAAACTCGCACGCACACACACTTGCAAACACGCATACATATAAACTCGCACACATACACACAAACACGTTTCAAAACGTTCTTTTTATTTCTTTATTAAATTCTTTTTCAAGACATAATTATATAGAAATAATGTGAAACAATATACACGACACACATACACACTTACACATACCCAACTAGCCACCCACATAGTCATCACACAGACAGGCAAAGGGCTATACCATGTGACGAATTTAAATTAAGAAAACACGACATTGTTTGAACAAAGACGAATTTGATCTTAACTTTAACCACTCGCTCAGGGGCGGAGACGTATTTCAATGGCAATCGACGATTTTTGAATGCGATGTCTTTGAAATTGATTGACAAATAAGGAATTAGAATGATGATTGACAAAATTGAAGTTGGGATTTACGTTCTGTTAGCAAGGCGGGTTTAACGAGAGTTGTAGAGTTGTCGTTTATATACCATGTTGAGATGTGCGTGTGCCTGGATTTAGGACAGTCGTCACCGATCTGGAGACCTGTTATGTTCATTTGTTTTCTAATCATGCTTGCTTTGTATCATGAGGACTTTTGTTTGTGTTATTCATAATAATGATGATCTAATTTGAACACCGGAATTTCAAAGCGCTCGGATAATTATTACTTCGGCAATAGGCGAGCTCCCATGATACCTTTTGAGTAAATTCGTATTCTATGTCGGTATGAATTATGGTTAGATTGACGATAAGCGAGTCTAGTAATTTAATGGTTAATGCAGGGCCTTATTTATAGCATTATAGTTTGTATCACATTCACTCAACATTTACATATATCGGGTAATGACGGTAGGCCTACCATAAACACCTCACCATGAATTCCACACCACGACATTCGCATTTTGCCTAAGTGTGATTATAGTTATATAATATGTACTGATGGTCATTCATATTTGGACCTGTTATAATATGAATACAATGTAATTCCAGTATGCATCCCTATGTCCGTCTTCATCTTCTGTAGTTCCCCTTTTACATTTCTTTCTGACTTCTTCTCCTCCCTTGTTACATTTTCTCTCTATATATCGCCATTTCTTCCAATTTCTCTTGTACACGAAACGTTACTTTCGTATTTTTTGTCTCCTAGTTGCCCTAAACTAGTCTAAAAAAGCACATACAGTGTTTCAAGTTCTCGTATATTTTGAATGCTTATTTATATACATCATCATCACAGTTCGATTGTTTTTCCTTCATTTTAAAATTTTGTTCTGGTTATGCGCATATAGCTGGCTGTTAGATTGGAGACAAAATAATACAAAATGTTGATTGTAAACCATGAGATGAGTATGAATGCTGCATGAGACGTGTGCAAGGTCTGTTTGTGTATTTGTTTGTAAATTACTAAGTATGCAAACATGAATTTAAAGCTTGGGTATGACTTCGGAAAATCCACACAAAGAAAACAAAATTAGGCAATTATGCCTAGGTCACAAATGCTCCGTTTCTGGATAAGGCGCCCTTGCGACGCCACCGAGGGAAATCTTGCTGGAATCTTACGGTGGCCGCACGGTTGCCACGGCTATCCTGCGGTCGCTGTTGCATGCATTTTCCCTCGACGTACGACGTCGTGGAAGGTTATATCGCGGAGTTAAAAATTTCCCGATACATCGTACGATGTCTAACCCGTAGACACGTCGTAGACAGCATCGCGAGGGCACCGTAGCATTTGTTCGAATATTGCATGCTTTCGAGTCTGGATTTTGGGCCATTCAAACCGTAAGGTAGTTGTAAGATTTCAAAGTTATCTTGCGATGTCCGTACGAGCCCCGTTATGCGTCTGTATGGGCGCTAATATTGTATGCACGGGAGCCGTGCGATTTACATTTGCTTTTACTCCCATATTCATCGTACGTACCCCGGCGAATATGTGATTGCTACACAAAGATACCGCACACATCGTATGAAATCGCAGAAAATCCGCAGTAGGTAAAAATAACACCGTGCGGCACCCGGAGCATTTGTGACATAATTATATAGGCATAACAGGTACTTGTTTTTCTTCAGCATGCGCTTTTATTAGTTCCAAAGTAAAACATCGATAATAGAGCTAAATACACCTTCTTATTCAAATAACACTTACAACACTAATTATTGAAGTATATGCTCATATTACATTAACAATAATAACTTAGATTAACATGCTGTTAAAGTAAACTAAACCATACACCAATTATATAAATTGACCCCAAAAATAATAAAGTCTTACAAAAGGGATCTAGTAACGTTGTCAAAATCCTTAAAACTTCCGTTGAACTCTGGCGCTTATCACAACCTCATTATATTCGTTTTTTTACTACTATGAGCATGAAACAGCTTTAGGTTTTCCAAATTTATCTTCCGTTATAAAGATATGCATGATTGAATTGTTCACATTAATAATTATATAGTTGATAATTATAGCCAAACTGTGTACAAAGTCAGTGCAATGAATGCAATGACAATCATTAAGCATATAATATTCACACAGCACTCAATGGAATATCAAATCACAGAATTATACATAACTATAATTTATCAACCATTAGCCAGTTTCTGTCATGTTAACAAAGTTAATAGATCCCTATAAAGGGATCTAGTAACTTTGCTGACATGTGCAAAAAGCGATGAGTGGTTGATACAATGTATATTGTTGTTATATGATATGTCCACTGGGTGTTGTGTGAAAATTTCAAGTTAAATGGACCTTATATGGCCGAGTAATGAGCAAAAATGCAAAGCGACATTCACTAACTCATTGCACTCACTTTGTACACGGTTCTGACGATCCATTGGATAATTTGACATCTGAAAACTTCAATCGTAAATATCTTTTTAACGAAAGGGAAATTTGAAAAACCGAAACCTGTCCCATGCTTTTTATGTTAATAAGAATCCAACAAGATATGAGGGAACCGCTAGAATTTCAATTGGATTTTGAGGATTTGGACAATGTTACTAAGTCCCTGTAAGATTCTTTATTTCTGATTACAAACAGATATGAACCAATTTTACCTCAAAATAGATATTTACAGTCGGAGCATCACACAGAGTTAGTCTATGATACAAAGGCTGGTCTAAAGTGAAGTCATACAAAGTAATTGATTTTTGTTTCGAATTTGACTTGAAAGGCTTAGTCCTATTATCATTATAAAAGGTTTATTTATTTAGTGTCTTGGCTTGATCACTATAGATTATGAATGGTAGCAAACACGTTACTTTCCTTAATTTTTTTCGAAATAAAAGGATGATAAATATATAAATGCATTTCTAACATAATTATATCCCCTAAACGAACTTTAACTCATCCGTAAGTAGGAATCCCGGAGGAATCCTATTTTCTTTGCTGTTTTTCATTCAACTATTTATTAATAACAATGTGTGTCCTTTCTATTTTCTTTCACAAAAAAATGATTTTAGATCAATGACAATTCCTACATTACTCATTTTGATAACGATATTCCTAAATGACTGTAGCATTTTTTTCTCATTTTTCATACCGTTGTAAAAAAAAAAATAACGCGCTATTTTATTAATTATGATTAATTATGAGGTTGCGGATAATGAAATAATTTATTTGTTATGTATGAATGTCCGAGGGTATAAATTATTAACATAATTGTAAATGCTTTCAATCACAGTCACTTCACGCTCAGTTGGCACAGCAATGTTCTGCAAAGATAAAATTCAACTAATGAACTATAGAACACGAAGTATAAGAATCATTCTTTTGAGGGGATGTCCCCTAAATGTTACAACTAGAACTCAAACTGCATTATGACAACACGTTGAACCAAATTATAATATACATATATAACCATCGAGTTGTGAACTTCCAACTCCTTGCGCCAACATCTACCCACATATATAATGGTCTAACTCTGATTTAAACTCTACTCGGCTAGAACTAGAACTACAATTTCAATACCATATGCCTTTAAAACATGGTACAAGCAGGTAAAATAACAATTACAAAAATTAAGCTACTGATCTAAACTTGCTCAAAAGCATTGGGTCAAATTGATTAGCAACTAATATATAATCTCTCATTTCTTCATTGGAAGAATCGTTGTATACGTTATGAAGCGTTTGTCAATTAAAAGGTGCAATATTTTGGTAGGCATACAAGCTTATGATGCTGAGCAAACATATATAATGCAACACGAACAGTGTGAATAAGCTTTATGTATAACTTATCTTGGATGTGGGTAGACTTGGATATTGATAGAAAATAAGTTCGTTCATTAACTTTATAGTAATAGAGAACATTATAAATATAAAATATATGCTCCACAGTTTAAAGCCAAATAGCAGCTTTTGGAAACGCCCCACACACACACGCAAAATGAAAAATACGCATTTTATCACCTATTTACCATGTGAAAGAATATAATTACAGTAGAATAAAGTATACGTTCATGTTTATATTTGGCCAAAACTGCGTCTTTGTAATTGACTATTTGAGTAATAAAATGTTAAATATAAAATAAATCTAATTACCATACATTCAATTTAAACGCATTATACACTTCATGCAAAAGCTATGCAATCGCGCGTACGCACGGCATAATAATAATAATAATAAACCATTTTTATATAGCGCATAATCACAAAAAATAAATTGAAGTCTCTAAGCGCTTTAAAGGATTGAAAATATAAAAATAGAATAACAGACAGGGAGCGAAGAAAAGACAAGGTGAAATGAAAAATGACAAAACTTTAATTTACAAATTAAACAAATACGTTTTCAAAAGACTCTTAAAATCATTTACTGTGTCAACATGCTTGAGATGGCTCGGTAATTTATTCCATAACTCTGCGGCTGCCAGTTGGAAAGATCTTGTACCGTAAAAATTTGTTGATATTATGGGGGTGACTAAAAGAGATTTTGACTGAGAGCGAAGGTTTCTTGCTGGACAATATTTTGTTATCAACTGTTGTAAATAAGCAGGGCCTAATTCTTGCAAGCACATGAAAACCAATATTAAAATCTTAAAATTAATTCGCTGCTTAACCGGGAGCCAATGCAATTGTCGTAAGACTGGACTTAAATGCTCATTGAGTCGAGTGCGAGTAACCAACCTAGCCGCAGAGTTTTGTATTCGTTGCAACTTTTGAATCTCATTGTTAGGCAGACCATACAAAATACCATTACAAAAATCAATCTCTGTCGACTTTTTAGAAAGAAAGGGACGAATTGTTCCAATCTTGTGCAAGGCAAATGAAGCAGCTTTGCATATTTGATTTACATGAGTTGACAGTTTCAGATGCTTGTCCAGTCTCACACCAAGGTTTCTAGCAGAGTCAACAGTTTGCTTCGAAGTACTACCAAATGAGATACTATCGATCCTACCACACTGCCTAAATGTACTAGTAAAGTGAAGAACTTCAGTCTTATCTTCATTTAGTTTAAGACCATTATGCGTTGACCAATTCTTAATGTCAGCCATACAAGTCTGGAGTTGCTCGATTGCTTCAGTCTGATGACCCTTTTCTACCAAAATATAAACTTGTGTATCATCAGCATACATCATACCATTTAATTTATGTTTGCAAATAATATCATGCAACGGGGCAACATAAAGGCTAAAAGCAATCGGGCCAAAAACCGACCCTTGCGTGACCCCGAGTGAAGATAACTTAACATCTGACTTGCAATTATCAATTACAACCGTGTGTGTCCTATTCTCAAAATATGATTTTATGAGTTCAAGAGCTGTACCACTAATACCATATCTATCATGCAAACGAGATAACAATGTTTCATGTGCAATCGTGTCAAATGCTGCTTTATAGTCAAGTAGAAGTAGAATTGCCTCTTCGCCTTTATCAAGGCACAGGTATTTATGTACGGGCTTCTCGACCTTATAGCGACCAGTGATAGCGACCAACACCCGGCGGAGAGGGGCAAACGGGAGATGAATGTAGGCCCAATTTCAGCGGCGCGGCGGCGGTGTGCATGGGATTTTCAACCGATATTTCTGCATTATCTTAACGATACTATAAGGTTCGGATTTCACCACACAAGCCCTTTTCAACAATATTGATCAATTAGTTTGGCCAATAAATATGCTTTCTGTTACTTTCCCAATCATGTTACTTGGCTTTATGTGATAACAGCAAATATGTACAGAAACAGAGATCTCTGAACCATTAGGTATATCATTGTATCACCTTTGTATCGATAATATACAACAAAATATACATTATTACAGGCAATAATATTTCATTACAATATGTAATACATCTATATAGAACAAACATTTCCCAGAACGTAATATTGTTCTCGTTGCAAACTTGAGTTCAACATATATTGGACAAGATCTCGATAGTAAAACGACACCCGCTGGACTCAGAGCCGTTTGCTATAGTCTCTGAACAAGGAAACACCTCTATAATAGTGTTCTAATCTTGTCATTTTGTTGTAAAAGCTCGTGTATAATCAATTTACTTTTGCCATAATAAATACGTGTATGTGGACAACTTTACTTCTGTGTTGAAAATATAGCAGTCATCAGAATATTTTTTCAAAAACTTACCTTTTTAAAGGCTTGGGCGATTTTTGCCATTTATCCTTACAAACGGATTCAAGACTAGTGGCAGTGCTGAGGTTTTGCAACAGGTGACATGCATTAATAACCACTTTGACTGAAGGTTAAATTTTTTTTTTCAGTTAAACTCCTCGATTGTTTCGAAATAGTACACTTATATATTTCAAATTCATCAGAAGTCCTAAAAAACTTTGAACGAAGATATTTAAGGCCTAGGCTACTCCAGTTATACTGAAGTCGATTTATGCCTCTGACTTCCTCTCCTCTTGCAAACAGTACTAGTGCTCATAGTGGGGTCGGTTGAATTGCTACCTCGTCTCTCGCTAACATAATATGTTATGTTAAACTAAGAAACTGCGGGGGTCAGTTTACTATCCAGATCTTGTCAAAATTCTGTGGTCCTCAAAACCAGAGGAATACGTGAAATCGCCGGACCAGCAGCGCTATGAGGGTTTTACGTCATGACTGTATTGTTACAGCAACCAATTATTCAATCATAACTTGTGTACAGTAATCAAATTAAAAAAAATACTAATAAACACATTTCTTAATTGAAAATAATTATGTAACAATAGGTACTTTAAAAGAAAATTCGATAAAATTAATGTTTTTTCCGCGAACTCCATCTATAATAACCGAACTCAGTATTCATTAGCATCGTATAAACGTCATAATTATACATGTATTTACAAGTCATTATCTGAAAACACATCAAAGATTATAATACAAAGAAAGAGCAATTTGCTTTAAAAGTTAACACTTCATTCTCAATTTGTTCTTTCATGTTGTATGTCTTAGTTATTTTGATAAGTAGGTTTTATTTCAATTTTATATTGTAAACATGTACTCGGTGGCTGCATGCTATTTTGCTCTTTCTAACTGTTTTTCTCGTTCTCATTATTTGTATTAAACATATGTTTTTAAGTGTTATCGCGTTTGTTATTTGTCATTGTACGTATGAGATTTGAAATGATCGATATATTAATTAAATTAATAATTATATACCATCTCCAAATCTTTGTCATAAAATTGTACGTAAAAATATTTCAAATATAAACTCATCTAGCGTCTGTAAAAAAATTATTTTTGATATGCGTATTGTGTAAGCGCAAGTCATTTTGGAATACACCAATATTTTTGTTTCTGTAACTTTGCGATGAAATGCATTTTCTTCCGATATATAACAACTAACATAACGCGCTTCATAAATGCGAAACGAAGCAAGTGTGCCGAGCCATAAACAGGGAGCAAAGATATCATACGCGTTAACTTCTCTATTGTCCACAATGGCGCCGCCTTCGCCAATCCTCTGATCACGTGATACATCGTAACTGTGGCGTCTAATTGTCAGCGTGCTAGTAGAAAGCACGATGAGGACGATCACCGAGCTGAACCTGATCACCGAACTGAGCCTCTGCAACTGACTCTCTATTCGATGTCGGCGTAGATGTGATCCTGTCAAGAAACATAACATATAATAAAATAATGTCTGATCGGTAGAATAGCCAATCAAATGCAATGATAACTGGATGGATCTCCGACTGCGGGCAGTCGAAATGGATGCCTCGGCTATTTGCGATTTGTAAAATGAGTCCCCTGCCCTTTAACTTCAAGATTCTAAAATCTGATCAGTTCATTATCTTCAAGATATTATACAAGCATCGAGTTTGATGGCAATCCATCCACCAGTTCTTCAGATACTATTTTCGCAAAATATTATAATGAGCCATGTAACCTTTGACCTAGGTGATAATTTGTCAATTGGTTCGTGGGATATCGAAATAATGAGCTATTTCAATATATGTAATGAGTCCTGTGACAATTGACCTTCGACCTCATGACCCCCTGAATTTAACCAGCTCATCAGCTTCTCAAGATATACACAGGGTACTAAGTTTGGTGGTAATACGTACCTATAACATGACCCCAACATATAATCAGTTCATTGGCTCATCTTGATACATACATATACCAAGTTTGACGGCAATCCATCAATCGGTTTTCACATTTTTTGGCAATAAGCCCTGTGACCTTTGACCTCATGACCCCAAAATATAATCAGTTCATTGGCCCCTAAAGAAACATATATGTACCAAGTTTGATAGTTATATGTTAATCGGTTCTTGAGATAATGCGACCACAAGCTAGTTTTGCATATATAATGAGCCCTGTGACCTTGGACCTTTGACCTCATGACCCCAAAATATAATCACTTCATTGGCTCCTCGAGATACATACATATACCAATGATGGTAATCCGACAATCATTTTTTTAGACCACTGTCTTAAAGTACCACTGTTCATAGGGACCACTATTCATAACGTTATATTTCCCTATACTGAAGGACCACTATTCATCAAACGGTCGCTATTTATTATACCAAATCAGGGTCACTATTCATAATATAAGAAGAGGGTCGCTATTCAAATTAAGAAGATGGTGGTTATCCATAAAACGTAATCAGGGTCGCTTTTCATAATGTAAGAAGTTCGCTATCATTAAATGATAACTGGCGACCATCTTCTTACATTCTGAATAGCGCCCTCGATTTTGTATTATGAATAGCGACTCTCTTTTACATTATGAATAGCGACCCTTTATAACATTATGAATAGCGACCCTGATTTCGTATTATGAATATCGACCTTATTCTTACATCATGAATAGTGACCCTCATTCCGTATTATGAACAGCGACCCTCATTACATATTATGAATAGCGATCCCGATTTTGTTTTATGAATAGCGAACCTTTTCTTAGATTAATAATACCGGTCCTCATGAATGATGACTCTTATGAATAATGAACCGTTTTAAAAATTATGAATAGCGGTCCTTATGCATCTTTGACGGGCTTAAAACAAAAAATAAGTGGAGGTAATTTAGGATTTAACTCACGTCTGTAAAACGCAAGTATTCATCGACATAGTCTCTCCCATTTGCCGGATTGTATCGCCCTCGACTCTGTTCCTAGAGAGAAAGAAAAAAAACAAGAGCATTACAAAATGACAAGAGAAATAGTTTAGCGTTAATTTAATTGAAAATAATAAACAGCGAATACACAATATCAACATACATAATAGGCACTTTCGAAAACCGCCGCACAGTGGCGTCTCTCATGTTTGTAATCGTTTTAATTATAGTATTGGGGTACATGTGCCCCCCCCCCCCCCCCCCCCCCCGGCGATACACCACTACACGCACATATACAAGGATACACACAGACTAGCACAACATTATACAATGAATGTTAAACGAATTATATTAAATTTAATTTCAAGTACATTTCTCGTTAACTATATGTCACCAAGAGAGGACTGAGGCTCACTTGATTAGTTAAATAGGTTTTACCGGTCAAATTCGTCAGAACAGCAAACAAGCTGCCGATTCGATCATTCAATTTAGCAACTACAACGATCGTTTCATTCACCTTTTAGATAGCATATTCCTGTCAAATGAAAAAGGAGCATCCGATTCGCCGAAAGAGCATTCCATTTCGCGCGGAAAACTTAATGGGGCTAAATTGAATGACGATTGTGCAGTGTAACTTAAATTGCATAAGATAAAAACTAATTTGAATATGGAGGAGTACAAAATAAAATGCCTATAATTTTTTAACGAAATGTAATGCTTTTAAAGTGAAAATGAATATAGCGAATATCACTTGATGAATAATCGCTCTAATTTGAATGATCGAATCGTCAGTTTGTTTGCTTTTCTTACGAATTTGACGGGGAAAACCGACAAAATAATATTCATATAAAAATCGAATGTCTCCATCAAACTTGCTGGGCACATTATTGTTGGGTAGCTTACAAATTCTTTGAGTCGCATCTCCTGAGTGTCCTTGGGAAGTCGTCCAAGTTGACGTGACGTCATGTAGCAGTTGTGCTCTTCTTGCTTGCGAACCTGAATGTGAGAGATTCATTAAAAGGGAGTATAATTTTGTGTTCACATTTATATATCGACAATGCCTCAACCGAATAAAACGTCTGGCAAGAGAACAATATTATAAAGGGGTGCCATCTGCCTCTGTGAAGAGGTGCCCTGGTCTAGTGGTCAGAGCTCTCCTCTTTGCACAAATCGACCCGGTTCCCGGGCGGGGTAACCTCGCTATTCATATAGGACCGCTATTCATAACGTAATATTTCCCTTATACTGAAGGACGCGTACCGCTATTCATATAACGAGAAGGGGGTCGCTATTCATAAATGAATAAGGATCGCTATTCATAATGTAGAAGAAGTGTCGCTATTCATAATTCATATCGGGGGTCTCGCTATAATACGAAATCAGGGTCGCTATCATAAAATGATAACACGCGACCCTCTTCCTACATTATGAATAGCGGCGACCCTGATTTCGTATGATGAACATGGACCATCTTCCTAAATTATGAATAGCGACCCTGATTTCGTATTATTATTAGCGACCCTTATGAATAATGAACCATTTTTCAAATTATGAATAGCGGTCCTCATGCATATGCCATAGCGAGCAGACCCCTCCCGGGCCCGGTTCGAAACCTAGGCTGCGTCTCTCGATTGGTGACAATGCAGACGAAAATGATAATAGACCGAATGTGTCTGTAAATATAGGACTTGCCGTTCAATCTCGTAAGTTGTCAAAACGAATTCATTTTGTGTGCATTCAATTTCGCCGATTCTGTCGCCGCAGCTTAATTTTGTTCAAATTTGTTTTTTAGCATTTGACTTCATATAACGATCATTCGAAAACATTTTGTTTGCATTCGATTTAAAACGTGTTTCTATTTCGTAAAATTGTCATTCAATTTAAAGCGAGAAAATTCGTGATTACGTAAAACCGCCTTACATGAATTCCGTTGGCGAAATTGAATGCTAACGAAATTGGCCCGGATAACCTATACATAACTACATAACAAACCTCCACTGGTTTGTGAAACACTCTAATTCTCACTCCTGATTGATTCTGCCCTTTAGATGTGCAGCCTTGACATAAGGCTAAAGTTTACAGGGCGTTTCAGGTTTTTGGTGAAGAGATGTTCAGGGTCCCGTTGCAGAAAGAGATACAATCGATTGTAAGTTACAATTAATTGTAAATCAGATCATGTGTTCTAGATGCGCGAATTTGATTGGTTGGAACGCGCAAATTCGCTGACTTACAATCAATCGTAATTTACAATCGATTGTATCTCTTTCTGCAACGGGACCCTGGTCTAGTGATCAGAGCTCCACTCTTCGCACTAATCGGCCCGGGTTTGAATATTGGTCGCGTCCACGGGCGTAGACATGTCATTGATACCCATTCAACTGGGGGGATGATCTATTCATCCATCCCCCCCAGTTGAATAGGTATTACGTAACTCGCTACGCCCGTGGTCGCGTCTATCGGATGGTGACGATAAAGGGCGGTCCCAGATGTCCGGGCCAGATGTAAATAATCATAGTTGATTAAACGCGTCTTCAAAAACCAAATAGCCAACCACCAACCTTTCAGGAATGATAACGATAGGTTCGATTTATATAGCGCCTTATATGATAGAATATCATCATTCTCTAAGCGCTTTACACTTTGTCAGTCTGCACATATTGTGTGCACCATCTCCACTCCCTGGGGAGCATTTCTTCCAATCAGCTCATGTGCATTGAGAATAGTATTCACATATAAAGGCGTCCACCGCTCCCAATATATACACAAGGGTAGAGAGCAGTAATAGTGGATTAATTGTCTTGCAGAAGGACAAACGCAGTGGACATACAACATCAACAATATCTGACCTTCTGTACCTCCTTCAGCCTTTTCTTGGTTTGCTCCAGTTCTTTCTTCAAGGAATCGACCTGGCCGATCGCCGTCTCACGGTCTCGCCTCTCCTGGTTGAAATCGGAGCGATAGGCATCCATCTAGGAAATAATGGAAGTATTATCAAAACTAATAATAACGATGATGGTAATAATAATGACAATAATAATAATAACAATAGTAGTAATAATAATAATAATATATTACTAGCATATGATAAAAATAATAATGAAAATAAAATTAATAGCCATAAAGATTATAATTATGTATAATGATACTCATAGTATTTTTAAAAATCCGATCGGAAGTATCCATCTGAACATGAATATTACATTATTGATGGGTAAATAACACAAAATATTAAATATCAAAAACATAACATTATCATCACTACATAGGTCTATCTGTAAATAAACATGATGTAATCTTCAAGTAGTTGCGCTTTCATGCAAGTTTCATTTTCTACGTAAGTTTTCGAAAGGCGCAATGAATGTAATGAGATGCTTGGACAAAAAGAAAATTAGTACGAAAATCAGCTGAAAAAAGAAAATTTGATTATTAACTATCATGTGTATCGGTTAATCATTGTCCATAAATGGTTGTTATTTCTTGGTGAATGCTTCTGGGGTTTTAAAATGATGATATTGTGGTATTTTTATCCATGATATGTATGTACTTTCGATATCACTTTCAGTTCTTATACCCTAGCAATTAAAGGCAAATGCCAGTAATGGGAAACGCCCCACACGCAACAAATGAAATGTACACTCTTATTACCAACCATGTGAAAGAATATAATTTTACGAATATGGGGTTATAAACATTTGGCCAGGAAACCGCCTACTCATGGATATACATGTATTTGCAAAATTATAAAACTGATTTACAGTAAATTTTTCGCCAACGCGGAATCGCGCAAACGCTACGTGCAAAAGTCCACGTGGTCCGCATATTATGGTTTCCGGTATGCGGCCATTGGATTTGTTCCGATATTTCTGCATGTAACGATGCTTAGGTTCGGATTTTAACACACAAGTTCTTTTTTAGATACTTAATCAACAATATTGATCAACTATTGTGGCCAATTTAAATTATTTCTGTAACTTTCCCAAAACTGTTATTCATTTTTAAAATTAATAATTATACTGATACATGTATTTGTATTGCTGAACAAGAGAAAGATTACATTTCCCCAATGGAAATGTGGAATCAAAAGATTTTGTGATGTTTTTCAAAATTTGCACTCAAATTAGTACTGTAACGGCATGGGCGTAGGATCGAGCACAATATTTCTTAGAGGGCCGAGGTCTTTTGTCGGAATAATTATCCTTCCCGTTTTTCACCTGACAAGCAAAAAAAAAACAGTCTTCGCCCTTTTGATGCCCCAAAATTATATGTTTCTAATTTAAGTCCGAAAATAACACAATTTTCCTACGGTATTGCCCAAAATCATGAAAATGATCGGACTTGGTCCGAATATAATATAGATTTGCCCGAATGTGACATGTTTTTTTAAAACCAAATATGACATGGTTTTACCCGAATATGACATGTTTTGCCAAAATATGGCCGTTTTCAAAATTCCTGGGTGTTGCAGCCACCCCCCCCCCCCCCCCCCCCCTCCCTCACCTCCTACGCCTTTGTGCATCGGCGTGCAGATTTTTGGTATAATTGATCTTAGTTTTAATAAGGTGACACGTTATTAGCTCATCAGGGTGCTATAATGCTTCATAACCCAATTTCAATGGCAGAAATTCCAAAACGTTTCCATCGTCGGACACCCCCCCCCCCCATACACCCCCACAGCGCAGTCGCCTCGCTTCCTTGAAAACAAAATAAAATCAAAATAGAAACACGACCGTTGGCTCATTACGGCACTCTGTTAATAATTTCACAGAGAATGACGTTTCCGAAATATTCAAAAACCATATTCCATTTTATTTGTATTTGTTTCAATCGTCAGAATAATAAATATGTTTGTTGTATTAACACATTTATACTGTGATGGAAATTCCCCAGTTTCATTGCAACATATTATGATACTTGCATGAATGCGTACAAATCTAATATATAATGGACTTTGGCCATGTTTATAAAACATACAACACACATGACAAACTATAACAATAGGAACTTACAAATCGAATATTTATATAGAGAAATAATGGGGATTGAATGGTAGTGTTAGACGGACTTCGTGCGACTATACTGCAAATACAAAATGTATTTATAACATGGAAACCCACCTTTGTATTTCCTGGTGATTAATTTGATGTATATAAGAAAACTGACTCAAACATATTGTAGTAAACTATATGTGTCTTTAATTCTATACGAGCAATAATATAGCTACGATAATATATAACGTTCCCTCCCTGTTCCCCCTACCCCCCCCCCCCCCCAAAAAACCAACGTTTAACATACATTTTTGCTCATTGGGTCAATAAATACCCCCCCCCCCCCCCTCCCTCACCTCCTACGCCTTTGTGCATCGGCGTGCAGATTTTTGGTATAATTGATCTTAGTTTTAATAAGGTGACACGTTATTAGCTCATCAGGGTGCTATAATGCTTCATAACCCAATTTCAATGGCAGAAATTCCAAAACGTTTCCATCGTCGGACACCCCCCCCCCCCCCCCCCCCATACACGCCCACAGCGCAGTCGCCTCGCTTCCTTGAAAACAAAATAAAATCAAAATAGAAACACGACCGTTGGCTCATTACGGCACTCTGTTAATAATTTCACAGAGAATGACGTTTCCGAAATATTCAAAAACCATATTCCATTTTATTTGTATTTGTTTCAATCGTCAGAATAATAAATATGTTTGTTGTATTAACACATTTATACTGTGATGGAAATTCCCCAGTTTCATTGCAACATATTATGATACTTGCATGAATGCGTACAAATCTAATATATAATGGACTTTGGCCATGTTTATAAAACATACAACACACATGACAAACTATAACAATATGAACTTACAAATCGAATATTTATATAGAGAAATAATGGGGATTGAATGGTAGTGTTAGTCGGACTTCGTGCGACTATACTGCAAATACAAAATGTATTTATAACATGGAAACCCACCTTTGTATTTCCTGGTGATTAATTTGATGTATATAAGAAAACTGACTCAAACATATTGTAGTAAACTATATGTGTCTTTATTTCTATACGAGCAATAATATAGCTACGATACTATATAACGTTCCTTCCCTGTTCCCCCTACCCCCAAAAAAACCCAACGTTAACATACATTTTTGCTCATTGGGTCAATAAATGTTCTAATCAAATACGCGATTTAAACCTGACTAAACTTGGAAATATTTTTAATGTTGTTTCACCTGTTCCTTGTAAAGGATAACCTGGTCTTTCAATTCCGCGGTTGTCAGGCTAGGCAGCGGGCCACCCTTCTTCTCATACCCCGGTGGGCCTCGGGGTGAAAGCGGTGGAGATGGATGCTGCTTTCTTGGCTGGACCTTGGCATCTTTGTCTTTGCGTCTCAAGTTCTCGTATGGATCAGATGGAGAAGGTTCCACAGGGCTGGGCACAGCGGTCGCAGTCCCACCGCCCGCCTTCTTAGTCGGCTTTTCTTCACGTTGCTTACGCACTTGGACCACATTTTCGTCAACAGCTTGGGCATATAGGGCTGGTTGCTCTACCGGGGCGTTCATCACCTTGTAAATCTTGATGTCTCTTTTACCTCCTTTGCTCTTTAACAACTACAAAAAGGAGAAAGATTATAAATTATAAACGTTCTTGCTCCCCCTTCTAATTTGATACGGACACACTTATAATCTTGTCATCAGTCATAGATACCAATTTCAGCCATATTCACTTAATTTTAAATTTGGAACTTCGAGTACAAAATGATATGAATCTATCGATTGCCTTTCATCCGTTTCCTACTTTAATCTTCGTTTCCTAAACTTTCCTTCTAAATAATTCATGGTAAGTTTTATAGGTGATATATTTTTCTTGTATAAATCTTATTGAGATTCATCAATATCATCATCATCATTATTATCATCGTTGCCGTTATCATAATTAAATGAATGTAATGGACTAAGAAGTAGAATGTCTTTTCTCATGCAGAGCTTACCTCGTTTATATCTAGATTATTTGAATCATATAAATAAAATATAAAATTTCGATTTTTAAAGTGATCCATTAACTTTGTCGAATTCAACCAAAATCACTTGGAGCTTCTAGATTTGTCTTGTACCGTATTGTTTGGCTTCTGGTTACAATGGAATTAAATGTATAATCATTGTTCCACTGTCTCCCTTATTATGAAGATATTTATGATTGAATTGAAAAGCGTTCCAGAACGCATTTCGAGCGTAGTATAAACAAAAATGGGCAGGAGATAATATCTGACATCAACGTTCACTTTTATCACGAGGTAAGCAGTCTTCCTTTTCTATTAAACTTTCACACATCATTTAGAAGAATTTTACAATAAAATTATCACTTTCGGAAAACCTTATGAAGTTTATGGATCACTGTAATAAATTCTATATGAACCTCATTGAGTCGTCTGATTTCCACATCTTTCTCTTGGTTATCCTTGAAGACCTCCTTGAGTTTGCCTTTCACATCATCGTACTTCTCCCGCAAGATATCGCGGTCCCTTCGATACTGCTCAGATGCGGCCTTCAAGCGGGAAGATAAAACCAAATCATTAATACAAAATCATTTGTCATCTGCTCCCCTGTCAATTCAGATTCTCCACAATCATCTCCGGACTTCATTGTGTACATTGTACCTCGTCAAATACTTGGCTAACTCTATCATCGGAGACTTAAATTTAATATTCGGTTATTTTTAACCCATGTGTTAGATTCAACAAGCTATAATAATATTAAATCAACGTAGCCTTTATACTGGAAATTACCAAATGTTATTCATGGGTTACATTTGGGGGTAAACTCGCTATTCATAATATAATATTCATAATATACGGAAGGACCGCTATTCTTAATAGGGTGGCTATTCATAAAGTCACAAGGACCACTATTCATATGGATCGCTATCAAAATGAAGAAGGGTCGCTATTCATAAACTTAAAAAAGGAGCCTTATAAGGCTCGCTATTCATAAGCATGAAAAGGTGACACTATTCATATTTCATTTTAGTGGTCACTACTCACACGGGTCGCTATTCATAATCCTGTACGGCTCTCTATTCGTAATGTAAGTAGAGGGTCGCTTTTTGCATTATGAATAGCAACCCTCTTAGTCTTATATTATGAATAGCAACCCTCTTACAGTATGAATGTTATCCCTCTTTATATAATATTAATGGGCGACCCTGATTTCCTATTATAAATAGCGACCCTATTTTTACATTATGAAAAGCGACCCTGACTTCTATTATGAATAGCGATCCTCTTCGTACATTATAAATAGCTACCGTATTATGAATAGAGACCCTTTTCTTAGATTATGAATAGCAACCTTTACGAATAGTGACTCTCAATGTGAATTATGAGTAGCGACCCTCTTCTTACATTATGAATAGCGACCCTTACGAATAGTGACTCTCAATGTGAATTATGAGTAACGACCCTTTTCCTCCATTATGAATAACGACCCTTATGAATGAGGACCCAACTGCATAATGAACCCTTGTTGAAATGATAAATAACGGTCCTTATGCATAGCAAACAGACCCCTAAATGGGGTTTACCTATGAACTTCTTAAATGGCGGCAAATAATATGATTGAATCTAATGAGAGTTCGAGACTTAATGTTTCATTCAATCAAACTTGTTTCATAAGAGATACAGATTTAACCTGATGACATTTAAAATAAAGATGTTATGCCAGCCCTACTTGTTGCTACTTCTCTTGGTATTAACCCTAAAAAGGCCAGGCTATTTGAGGTCTTTCTACGGCCGGGGGGCATTATGGACCCTCTTAAGATCTCGGCCGAGAAGCGGCCGATCGACGCGAAAAATGTGCACGCATGTCAACTGAAGTGTATAGAATACTATGGTAATTTCCAAAGGTCATAACATTCATATTTTTACCCATAAATCATATATTATTCATAATTAAATATTGGTTTTCACTACATATATTCTTTAGACCGTTTTGAATAATAATAATACAACAAAACAATTTGGAAGTGCCAGGTTATTCCTTATGTTTTTTTTTTTTATTGTTTTGTTAACTTATATATCCATTATGGTTTGTACACAAATCACAAAAATTAGCGATTTGGGGGCTGACATGCAGTGACAAAAGGTCACGTGACTTTGTAACGAAAGTTCCTATTTTCGACAAATTTGTTTTAAAAGATGCGCAAGACTCGAAAGAAAAAAGTCACCAAGCGACGGGGCGTCATCCTTAATGCCCCCGGCCTTATTAGGGTTAAACAATCACAAGTTATAACATCATTCAAGTATTATTTTTTTGTTAACAATTCTATTATTGACATTGTTGTTGTTTTTGCTGCTGCTGTTTTGTTTGCTGTTGTAAGTGTGGTTGTTAGTTTTGTTGCTGATGTTGGTATTGTTGTTGCTGTTACGGATGCTGTTATTGCAAATGTTGTTGTTGCTGTGCTTGTTACTGTTGTTTTTACTACGGTCATTCACCCTTTGTTGTCTCTCCCTGTCCTTGGCATGGAGCAGTGTCTGGTCATACTGACGAAACTTGTCGTCCAGCCTCTTCTCCAGTTGTTCCTTCTTTTTCTCAGAGGCTGCAAGCTGGGTCTTAACCTTGTTCAAGGCTTCAGTGTGTTTCTTTTCCTGTTTCGCGCTATACTTCTCCCATGCATGGTTCACCTGCACAAGCTAAAAAAACATTGAATATTGTATTTCATCAGTTAACCAGATATCAGATAATACAGTTTGTTACGATTACTGTATATAGTTTGCATGCACAATCTGAATGAAACATGATCCTGTTATTTATATAATTCTAAGACATAATAGATACAAATTTCTAACACTTTTCAAAGTTACTACGCATCGGATGTAACGTGCACTTTCTACTCATTTAGGACCAATTTAATGCATTTATGGCAGCCATTATGATTTGTTCAACTTTCCTTCCTTTCATGTTATACTCCTCTCTTCACTTATATTGCTGTGACCTATTTTTTTTATTCTCGCACATGTGATCATGTCCTTATTATCATATCGTAAACAATGTCTTCTTATCGGGTTTGGTGACATTTTACCTCCACTTATATGTTGGCCTTTAATCTCAAGACAAAAATATAATCAGATCATCCATCTATAGCTCCTGCAAATTGATTGATGCAAATATATTAATTCCGAAAAAACGAGTTGGTAACACATTGGAAGCTGTCAATGAAGGGAGGAAGTTAAAGGCCAAGTTGAGTTTTGGTAATTTCCAAAGTGCCCCCCCCCAACATCGATTGTAACGGATTTGGTTGATTTCAATTCCATATGAAAGATCATCGAAAAAAACATGGGAAATAATAATAATTTCCATTCAAATGCTCTAATTGTTGTGAAGTTTGCTTTCAAAATATCATATAAAAGTGGTTGACGCCCGGGTATCACTTTTTAGAACCGCTAGTGCGAGGCACTAGCGTTCTATGTTCTCCTAATAAAAGACTGAAACCAAATATTTGTGTGCACGCTAATTGTGCTTAAAACTATACATATGATACGGTACTTACCAGCAATTTACTCTCCAATATGTGATCCAACTACCGGGTGGATTAAGATTATGATTTTTCCTTCCATTCCGCAAAAAATCAGTGATATATGCGCCTCATGGACCAGTCTCTCCGTGTGTTAGCGCGACTGTGAACGAAAGGCGAACGAATGCGAATGGAGCTTGCGAGTTGCGTCAACGGCAGTGTTGGAGTCATACTTCTATGGTTGCGATACATAATATACACGTACTACTGTATAGTATTACCGCACACAGTGACTGCACTACAGTCCCGTATTACCGCACACTGCACTATACAGTCCCGTATTAGGACCTACAACGCTAGTGCTTCGCGCCGAGTTAATTTGACACTTCGAGTTGTAACGGCTCTTTTTGAATGATAACAGGGGTTTTACTTTGTCGTTTGTAATTGTGTATACTTTTCGAGCATGGTGAAGTTATAACTATTATTTTGTATCGTAATCGTGCAGGTTTTGGTTACTAAAGTTAAGTTTGACCAATACTCAACTATCCCTTTAACCTGATCGCCAAACCTCGGCGATAATTTTTGCCAAAAATAAAAGAAGTTTACCGCCAGGCAGTGAAGAGGGTGTAATGTTTAAAAGAATGGGCGTCTCCACCAATGCTCTCAATGCGCTGCGTTCTGTGCGCTCTCTTTTTGTTCACGTCGCTGTACATAGCTGCATCAACAATTCGCTCATTTAGGTAGCCTTGCGCTACCATGGCGACTGTAACTGCGTTATTCCACCGCTCTTGCCAGAGCGCCGACTCCGCAGCGCTTGTTTTGCGAATGCACAACACAAGCGCAGCCGAGTCGCTATGGTAGCGCAAGGCTCACTAAATGGGCGGATCGTTGAAGCAATGAGAGCGCATAGAACGCATAACACAGAACACTTCTCAGGTCGCACTTGGGGCGCCACGTGATCGCGAGAAGATTTGAATTTATCAAAGATATATAATGAAGAACATTGAACACCTTTTCAACCGCGTCACCAAATCGTTCTCAGAGACCATCCTGCGTTTCGCCTCGCACGTCCATCATGTCCATTGTCCATACGCTTCAGGTTGCAGTGTGAACGTAGCATGAACGCGGTTAGGTTTGACGGGGGTATTACGAGCTATTTTCACCTTACGCAATGAGTCTCCGATCAGCCCCCTTGACATTGGACCTCAGTACTCGGAAATGTCTGAATGCTAGTTCACCATCTTATATTCAGATACATAATTGAGTTTGGACTTTGTCCAATGCCTTTTGATTGCGACATATATACAGGAACAATTTTACTTTCACTTTTTACTTTTTATGAGCCCTGTGACCTTTCACTTTGACTTTACGGCCTTCAAAATAAGTTAATTACTTCCACAATATACATTGAGGCACAAATCATTAATTAATCTGTTTTCCAGCCAGTTAATTACAACATGATTATAGTTCAATTGTTTAATTTCTCATCATCGATTTCATGAAAAAATGTATAATCTACTTCTTTCCTAATGTGGGAAAAGTGTACAAAATTCTGATCAACATGCATTTTAACATAAAAAGGGACAAAATTCTGCTCAATATTTTAACAAATCGCTCTGCCATGTCTGCACTTGTATTGCAGTTTCATGTATACCTAGCCTGATTCGTTAATATGATTAAACGTTTCTTATTTCATTGAATTCCAAATGTTCCAAAAACTGTTTTGTTCCGTTCATTTCATTGCAAGGTGGCACATTTCAGCCATACGGCCGTTCTTCAGCAAAGCCATGCTCTCACTGAAGTTCCCCTCTCCTAATGCTACAAACCTCTCTGCACTGGTGTCGCAGCTTCCTATTTTCTCGCCTGATCGCGTCGAGGTTCATCTGATCTTCCTCCGCAGTGGCATTCTCGTTGCCCTGTTTTTCCATCTCATCTTTCTTCGTAGCCTCGTCCCGTTCCTGTTATTGATGATGTTTACATTGAGATAGAATTCGTTTTAATTTGTTCATTTTATTCATTGGTTTCCCTTATTATTACATACACATCTACAACACATACACGTATTATTGTTTACATTGTTAGATTAGTCTTATTCATAAACTTACAAATTATATTACATGTAGACCGATATATCAATTATTCAAAAACTTGTGGATTCTATAACAGTTTTGATTTTTAGCGCACCCTAACAATGGACTGTACTACTACTACACTGAAAGTTTGGTTATTCATTATGTATACGCTCTTACCTCGCAATGGGAGCATTTCGCAGGAGGCGCGCTTTCAACAACATCGTCCTGGATCAGAGCACTAATACCGACAGAAATGGTCTCAACATCTTTCCTGAAATGAGCAAAAAATTAGAAACAACAAGCAAAGATAAATGCGGTCCGTATCAGGTGGGATGCAAATACAAATGTTTTCCTTGTGTTCATATACCGTACCTTGCTGAGAGAATGGTATTTATAAAGTCCCAAATTTCACTCTGGTCACCATTCCAGCCTGATTTGGATCAAAATATACTAGTAACAGAAAATAATATTTTCCAACTATTGTACAAGTTTTCCATGACTTGCTAAGCCCTGCCCTTCAAATACGCGATTTCAGAGGCGTTGCCTTTGCATTAACATCTGTACAGATGAAATGACATCACACACCATCTCGGATTAATTATGATAAAATCGTCTATTCCTTTTCGCTGAACTAATCTTTATTTAACCGTCCAGGGCTCCGTTGCAGAAAGAGCGATTGTAAGTTGCAATTAATAATTGTAAGTCAGATCACGTGTTCTATAGATGCGCAAATCTGATTGGTTGAAACGCGTACATTTTCTGACTTACGATCAATTGGAACTTACAATCGATTGTATCTCTTTCTGCAACGGGGCCCAGGAGTACCTTTTAATAGATCAGTATCATGGAACAATTCTTAAAATGTGCATTCAGTAGCATAATGACAGGGAACATCGAGCACTAACTCCCCATAACAACCTTCCGAATAATATAGATATTACAAATATATACAATTAAAGCCAAATAACAGTATTTGGAAAGTTACCGAAAACATCTACATTCGCCAAACGAATTGATCAATATTGTTGAATTAGTATTTAAAAAAGGGGCTTGTGTGGTAAAATCCGAACCTTGGACGTATCGTTAAATGCAGAAATATCAGTGGAAATTAAATTCACGTCGTCAGCATGCCAGTGAGATTTGGCCTAAATTCACCGCCCGTTCGCGCCGCTCCGCTGGGCTGGAGATCGGGTCGACTAACCCGATAATGCCGTGCACTTTCACTTGCATATAGCCTTTCGCACGCATCGCATGCCAGTGCATTTCAAAATAAAACAGTCGGCGATATCGATTTGTATACAAATCGTTTTCTAAAATTGCAAATATTATGGTATATCAATTAATAGGCGGATTTTTGGCCAAATTGTTATAATCCAATATTAGTAAATATAATTTATTATACATTTTCACAAATTATAGTTGGTGATAAGACCGTACATTGTAGTTTTTGTGTGGGGCGTTTCCCATCCTACTGTCATTTGGCTTTAATCGAATGAATAAAGCAATCAATACGTAAATGAACGATGTTTGGTAATGTAAATTGTAAAGTCTTTCTTACCTCGTCGTTATTTCTTGCCGAGCCAGATGGAGTTCCTTTCCCAGAGAACGATTTTCAAAAATGAGGTTTTTCATTTTATCCTGAAAAAAAAATTGAAGTCAGAAATTGCCAACATGATTGATTCAATCAGTGTTTTTATGCAAATTAGAATTGGCGTTGATAATTAACGACTGATCTCACATTCACCCATACATAGTTAAACTGTACAGCCCTCTATAGGGATGTTTGTCATGTTAATCCCTTAACTTATTTCAGACCTATATTCTCACGATCCACAAGGCCTCTAAACAAAGTCAAAGTCATTCCAGTCTGCCAGTGTCCTCCCAGTCTGCCAGTGTCCTCGGATATATGAGTGCGTCTCATATCTCCATTTCCTATGCCACACTGTCTTGTCTTCTGGTACCCAGTTAAGTTCTATAACATTTAATGCCGAGCGCCCGGCCAGAATGCGGTATACATCGTATAGGTAACATTAATGAAGTCTTTGGTATGGTCCGGCCAGGGTTCGAACCCAGGACCTCATGTGCATGAGATTGATGCCATAACCATACTTCTCCATGCCCCCTCCCCCCCCCCCCCCCCCAAAAAAAAAGACCCAATACCTATTATAGAATGGGTTGATAAATCCCTGCAATCTGATTGGTTGAGAGCAAAATTTGTGCAGACAATTAATTGTACTGGATGCATGAAAAGTCATGCGTCCGGTAAACAAATCATGCGTCCGGTAACAAATTCATGCGTCCGGTAAAAATGTCATGCGTCCGGTAAAAAATTTCATGCGTCCGGTAAAACAAATCATGCGTCCGGTTAAAAATTTCATGCGTCCGGTAAAAAATGTCATGCGTCCGGTAAAATTATTTCATGCATCCGGTAATTTTTCTAATATTTAATTTTTTGACTTTTTTGGGGGCGTAACAATGCCCATTCTATAAAACAGATGATGCGCAAGTTTATTTTGTGGGTCGGTGGAATTGTTTGCACGCGTATAACTATGGAAACTAGTCTAAACCCACTCGGCTTCGCCTCGTGGGTTTAACAGTTCCATAGTTACCTTGTGCAAACAATTCCTACCGACCCACTCATACCTGCGCAACATTTGTATACTGTCTAATGGCAACAAGCAGTCCTGTCACAATTCTCCTTACCCTCAACATCCTCAGTTCATCAGCCATGAAAAGCACCATCGGAAGCAGACGACTAAGGACTGCGACCAGGCCATCGAATGCTCCTCTCTCGCCCTTCGATATCGCCTCCACCTCGGCTTCTGCTCTGTCGACGAGCTCAGTCACATTTGCTTCATCGAAGTCACCATCAGCTTGGTCCTTTCGTTCATTCTGCAACAGAAAATGATTATATTGGCAATCATTTTTAGATATTTTTTCTTGAATTAAAACAATCACGTATTTTGCAAAAACAATTCCGTGTAATCTTGTTACGCTGCGCCTTTCATGCAAGATATAGGTATTTACCTAGGGTTTTCGTGCTGTAATTTAACTCAATTATACATATTTGAATAGTATTGTCTTCTATTTTTCATTTGTAAAGCTTCGTGACTTTTCGGGATCACACCCAAACAAATGAGTGTCGATGTCGCTGTTTTAATTTGGGACATTGTTCAAATAAGGAAACATTTGAGGAATATGAATTGTCAATACTCTAACTCTGTATATAAACGGTAAATGCTTTTCTAGGTTCCTGACAACTTAAAAGTGACAGGGACTTTCCTCTTCTCTCAATTGCATGATTGCATTTTCCTTTCTCTATGACGTACGGTTTTGCATTGGTGCCGCTAAAGGGAAAGTCAACCCTAACAAAAACAGTTGGTTTCAATCAAATCAATGTTGATAGTAGAACGCGAGTAAAAAGGAACTGTATGGTTCTATTTGTCAAGATTTTTGAAGTTGACTAAACATGACTTACATGAGCAGATGAGTGACCTAACAAACAACGGTCATTTTGAAAGAAACATAAATTATACCGACTTTGCCAACTCTGTTCTTAAATAACAATTTCTCTGAGCTGTTGCAACTACGACTCGTGTAAGTTTGTACGCAATGCGTACATGTGAAAGGGATAGTTGAGTTCTGGTAAAGAGAGTACAGGTTTGTCAAACTGAATTTTTGTAACCCAAACCTGCACCATTACATTACAAACTGATAGTTATATATAACTCCACCATGCTCGAAAGGAATACAAAACTACAAATAACTGAATAAAAAGCATGTTATCATTCAAAAAGAGCCGTTAAAACTGAAGAGGGCGCTCTCTAAACACTCATCGGTTTCAACCATTTTAAATAAAATATTGTGCATGTGATGTTTTGATGAAATAGTGATTAGATAGAGAGATTAATCAACAACTATTTAAAAGCCTTTTGTGTAAATTTTTGAAAAGAGGAAGCAATTTTAATTTTCCGACTTTGATCGAATAAAGTTTATTCTGTCATTAAAACTGTATGCTCTTTCGAAATTGACACTCATTTTTTCATTATCTCACAAAAAAAGTATTTAGTGTAGCGCCTTCTGTACCAAAACTCAACTATCCCTATAAGTTTGCCAAAGAGACACACCTAAATATATATACGATAGGCTAATATATGTAGGTGTTTGCGTCTTATAAAAAGGCAAGTCTGGGAGTCATATCAGTTGTAAAACAGTAAAAAATATTTATAGTAGAATGTATGAACATTAAAAGTGCCAGCACTGCCTTTATTGTATAGGTAATTTTCTTTGTAAATGGGATCCGACACCAAAAGGGCGCAACATTTGACTTTTAGACTGACTTTTGTGACAGTAATTTTTTTCATGGAGAATAAAAAAATGACATTATTATAATGGTAAAAATGCTTTAAAAAGAAAACTAAAAAAGAAAAAAATCACCATTGGGGACGCCCCGAAAACTTGCCGGAACATTATACAAAAGGCGCATGACGTCAAAGCAGGCGGAAGTTTGCTTTTGTCTGTATAGATAAATTATGCAATGACGTAATTTGACCACGCCTCTGAAGTAGCACATTTTCAGTGACAGGCTTAGAAAGACACGGAAGGCTTTCAAAGTGGTGAAAATATGTCTCTTTTTTAAAACTAAAATAGGCTGGCATTTTGACCAACATGATATTTTACTGTAATAATAAGGAAATATACTGGTTTACTGGGCCACTTTAGGAGGGATATCCATTGTATTCATTTGACAAATTATATTTATCATTTCATCATGTAATTCATCATGAAAGCTTAGTAAACATATATATTTTACGATACTATCTGATGCAGGGATGTTAAAGTGATGTTTCGTTGACCAAAATATGATTATGAATTGTACAAAAAATGTACTTCCGTGATGAAAAGTAGTATCATTTACCTGTCCCTTCTGATTAGGCATAACATACGAGTTTGCACTTGAACCCTGACCCCCTATTTCCCCATTCCCTCCATCACTTCCATCGTTAGCTGCTGGTCTTCCACCAGATTCATCACCGACATCCTCCCCGTTCACGGGTTTCTTGTCAGCACTCCCGTCGCTTTTCGCCGTTTCCTTAACGCCGTTGTCCTTTTTTGGACCATCGGTAATTACGTCAGCATCTAGAGGTGGCATTTCCTGCATAGCAGCGTCGTTATTACCGCCGTCTGGAATGACGCCTTTGTCACGCCGGTTCGGCTCGCCGCTCTGCGATCGACACGTTTGGTCGTCGTCTCCACCGCCATCAGTCTCATCTTGTTTCGCTGCTTTGATTATGATTCCGAAGCTGTAGTGATCGCGAGGGGGAGACGTTGGTCGGCGAAATAACTCGTCATCATCGACGTCGTCGTTATCGTCAACATCTTGGTAAAAATGGCGCGGTGGTTTTGCGATGTGCGGTGTCGTTTGCTGAAAAACATCGCTGCCCGTCAGAGAGATAGTAGAATCGTCCATGATTTCACGCAGACGCGATCTTTAACTGTCGAAAAAATAAGAAAAACAGAAAAGCGCATGATTGTATAGTGTTCTTTTTACCGAACCGTGCATGATTTTTATTTCGACATTCATCAGTCACATTTGTGTGTTTATTACTAGATTTATGAATCTGAACATCGACGTAAAATTCAAACGTATGGCAGAAATAATTGATTAATAAGTGATTAACAAAAAGTAAGCAAGGGGACAATTTTCCACTCCCGTCAAAATTCCTGCCCATCACAGCTTTTTAAAAGCCATCGCTCCCATGCGCTGTTTTGAGAGACGGTGCCCTTTAAAATGTGACTTTGATTATTTTGTTTGACAGTTGTTTACTTAGCACTTTCTATCGGAGTATTCCATATAGAGAGCTATTGTCCTTATTATAGTATCGATTAATTATCTAGAGCCATCATTTGGACGTTTTTTCTCAATTTTCCCTGCTTTCAATGGGTCAATAGTGAGTTATTACGAAATATTGAAACAATGGCACTTTGTCGAGGGATTTTTTCTTATCTCATTTTGCACACGAAACGCACTTTCGAAAACGCTATATATTTAACAGTAGGAACTAGGAAGTGTGGTTTGCATTATGAAAATATTCCTTGATAACTTTGTTGTAACGTTGTAATGTGAAAAAACATGAGGTGGATGTGCGAAAATATTTGTTAGTCTATAGTCTATGAACTGCCATGGTAATCTGGTCTGTTTGGGGCACATATTTAAACACTGTTTATCTAGTCAAAAATGCCAAATTGAAGTCTGATCTTACCACATACTGCCCATGAGTTTGACTACAATCGACAAGCGTTAACATATTCCAATAATTAGGGAGACATTTGAAAAATCAAAACCCATTTCACTCTTCTATTACCTTAAAGGGATAGTACAGTTTTGGTCAGACTAAATGTAAGTAACCAAATCTTGCGCCATATCATTACAAACATAATTTTATAAGCTGTAATTCCACCATGCCCGGAAATAGAAAAGTGCTGATATCATTCCATAAGTAGCCGTTATAACACAAGAGGGCGCTTTCTAAAAACATATTATTTTCAACCACTTTTAATAACGAATTGTGAATGTGATGTTTCGTAAAAAATAGCTAGTCAATAGAGGGATCATTCAAAACTCTATAAAAAGATATCTGGTATATTTTCGAAAAAGTGTAAGCATTTCTTAAATTGATGAATAAATGTGGGGCCCACATTTATTATCATCGGATATGTGTGCTCTTTCAATGTTTACACTTCATTACCTCACAAACAAATTATTTCTTGAAGCGCCCTCTATACCTTAGCCGACCAACAAGGTACAAGAGAAGTATATAAGCTCCAAGTGATTTTTTTTTTAGTTGACAAAGTTCCGCGCATGATGTTGGAATAAATGGGAACATGTTTTTTAAAATGTCACCATAAAATTTAATTTAAAAGTAAAAGAGAACTTGAGCTGTTCATAATATTTGTCTATTATGGCACATAATAAATACAAGGCGATAGCCATAATGTGTCTCGCCCACTTGCGCGCATTCATGCCAACAAAGTTTGGTTACAAACAGATGCAGGGTTGGAAAGTTATCAACCATTATAGAGTCTTTCAGGTAAACTTTCACCTTTGACCTCATTTGACCTTTGACCTACATATGTGACCTTTGACCCCAGAATATCGTGGAGGTCAATATAGGGCATCTACCAATCAAGTTTGGTTACAAACAGATGCAGAGTTGGAAAGTTATCAACCGTAATAGATAGCTCTTACCCCTAAACTTTCACATCTTACCTCATCTGACCTTTGACCTACTTATGTGACCTTTGACCCCAGAATATCATGGAGGCCAATATAGGGCATCTACCAATCAAGTTTGGTTACAAACAGATGCAGGGTTGGAAAGTTATCAACCCTAATAGACTCTTACCCCAAAATGTTCACATTTGACCTCATTTGACCTTTGACCTACTTATGTGACATTTGACCCCAGAATATCATGGAGGTTAATATAAGGCATCTACCAATCAAGTTTGGTTACAAACAGATGTAGGGTTGGAAAGTTATCAACCCTAATAGACTCTTACCCCAAAACTTTCACATTTGACCTTTGACCTACTTATGTGACCTTTATCCCCAGAATATCATGGAGGTTGATATAGGGCATCTACCAATCAAGTTTTGTTACAAACAGATGCAGGGTTCAAATTTTATTCAAATTTTTGTAAGGGTCACGGACGGACGGACGCCGGAAAGACGGACGGACGCAATTTTAGTCTCCCTCCACCTACGGTGGGCTCGACAAAAATGAAAACATGGTGACGAACCCTTAAAAAATATTCTGACATAAATAATTATTTAAGCGCAGTAGAGTATACACTTATAGTAGCTGCGCTATATAAATGTTCATATAATTATTGTTATCATTGTTATGTCAATATGGTGGGTGTTACTCCCCCATATCAGGGGGTGGCACCGATTTTTCAATAATACCTTCCGTGTTGTATTTTGTTTTCAATCATCCCCTGCTAGCTGTAACTTGTTGTAACTATATGTACATAATTCATTGCCTTATTTCTTGCATTTACACGTTTCACATTTTATTGTATTGCATAATTCACTGTATATTTTATTGTTATTTTTATGTTTGTGGACCCCTTTGAAAATCAGCTGCGCTGAAAGGGCCATCCACCCTATGAGAGGAAATAAATAAATAAATAAATAAATAAATAAATAAATAAATAAATAAATAAATAAATATACATACCTAACATATTGCGAATCCAATAACGGAATTATGTTTCGATGTACCGTATGTTTCTGCTCTCCAATGAACGTGATTTGGAAACAAATAATGATGTACGTTTGGTTCTTGCTAACTTCGATTCTCAAACCCTCTTATATTTGCAGCCATTTTTGTTTTTAAACAAAGTGAATACTGACAGCTGGAACGTCTATCTTTTTATATATTCTATAATTGTAATATTAATTTCTGAAAATATATGGCTATTATAACGTTTTGTTCCATATGCGGTACCCTATGCCTGAATTGTCATTCTTTGTATTCCCTTTCCTGTCCACACAAATTGTAATGGTTCTAAGGATGTCCTCAGTATCATGCTTTATTACGGTATGTTTATACTTTCATGATAGTTTATTATTAACTTTTTTGTTATCTTTTTAATCAAAGCTTAAAATCAAATATTACAAAGACCAAACTTGAGAGTGAGGCGGTATATCATGTGTATTTTCTTGAGTAAGCAATCTTGAATTAAGTATATACCGTACAAATGTTGTATTCAAAATGTCCAAATTATGCTTTGGTAGTCAATGTTAGTAAGTTGGTATAATTTGAATGGGGGGGGGGGGGGATTTGAATTTAGGCTTTGGGGATTAAGATATAGTGTAATTTGTTTACATTGTACTTCCGTCTTTCAAAGAAGTCAAAATGCATGAACCCTCAACAGGATACTGGCATACTATATTGCCCCATATTTCCCATACTGATTCAATAACGATTGTAAACATGGTAAAAATCGAATAATTTCATGAAAGGGGAATGTTAATGGGGAAATAAACCAATAAATATATGAAACAACCTGTTGCAAAAGTGTACAACACTATAACCACATGTATATCGCAGAGGGTAGAGGAATGGGAAGATGCAGGACACCATGACAAGGCATCATGAACAAAAAACGGTGCATACATTTCTGACCGATGCAGAAAGAGATATAATGATTGTAAGTCAGATCATGTGTTCTGAATGCGCACATGTGATTGGTTGAAACGCGCAGATTGTCTGTCTTACAATTTGTATTGTGACTTACAATCGATTTGTTATTTGAATGAAATTGCGGCGTAATAATGGACACGATTTTCGCAAGACACGCATCATATATAGGCATAACTGTCTAAGCGCATGCGCATTTGCGACTGGGTACGGATTTCGCAGGTCACGGATATTGCACCACACCGGACGCAGTCTCAATGGAACAACCGTCGGAACAGAGACGGATTTGGGGGTCTAAACCTGACCCTGCTGACAGCGGTCAGGATGCGGGACAGAGTGGGGAAAAGATAACCCGTAATGTGTGTCCGCCACATGTGGTTAACCCTAACAATGATAACCGGATCTGAAGTCCTCAGTAGACCAGCACCAGCATTTAATCAAATACCTAGACCTCACACACAAACATTTCTAACACGATATATCATCTGGTCTTATGGTCAGAGATCTGCTTTCGACCCGGATTCAAGTCAAGGCTGCGTCTCTCGGATGGTGACGATAAAGGCCGGTTCCAGACGTAAATAATCAAAAAATTGTATCGAAAACGTCTGTAAAAAACAAAATAAACAACCTCCAATCAAACACACTTTAATGATAGATATATTTCCGCATAGTTAGAAAAACCGACTCTGTATGGGGTTTCCTTTAAAATATCTGACGTCATACTACCACCCATACCGAATGAAGCTAGTGGTATTTGTAGTGGTAAGTGGAACAACAAGCGGACTTTTCGATCTGTTTCCGCATTGCTTACGAACCCCCCCCCCCCCCCCCCTCCCCCCTCCCCTCCATTTTTCGATGAAGAATGTAAGATCATTGTAAACGTGTTCTGGGTGATGCTGGACCGGACCATCGTGTCGCCGTAGGGATATAAGTCATACAAGCACGTTAGCACCAAACATTAATTTAAAAAGTACGCAACGAAATCAAAGTAGAGAGATTACACATGTAAAAGAATTACCCTCAGGCTCATCAAAAATGTATGTGCATGAAAGATTGTGGTTATTATTGTCATTGTCATATATTATTATCATTATTGTAAGTATCATCATCGTTAGTATTATTATAATTATAATAAATATTATTATTAGTACTATTATAATAATAATTATTACACAAATAATAATTATAATCATGATTATTATCATCATTAATATTAATACAGTATTACTTTTATAAAAGTTACAGTTTACGTCAATTAGCGCCTGATAAGTATGAACACGTCATATCCCTAAGGCCTTTAGATTATTCTTACCACGATCATAGGACATAATACCAACACATATAATACAATACATCTAGCAAGTGCATTTTCTACTATCTTGGGAGTTGGGAGGGTTTAATTTTTGCAGCCACTAAAGACGATATAGCATGCAATACTTAGTGTACACACGCTCCAATCTGACATGCCTACCACGGGTCTCGATGGTTATATAATCATACTATGGATACCGCTAACAGATCGAGTTGGGGAGTTGGTGAGGATCACTACCTGTTGAAATCCTATTTGTTGTATAGTGTACATGCATGTATCAATCAATACCAATAACGGTAAAACATACATCTAGTGGGGAATTCCAAAGAAGGCTAGTGGGGTGCCTTGGTGGGGGGTCGCTACCTGTTGAAACCTTACTTGTTTCCAATGTTGTATGCTGGCAATCGATAACAATAAAGGTAAAACATAAATACAACCCTCAATATATCCTGTTTACATATATTGGTTTTAATCAACCGTTGTTATGATGAGGGAGTATTGCTGCTTATGTATTTTGATGCAATTTGTGGAACTCTGATTATTACTGCATTGGCTGTGTGGAACAAATAACGTTTTTGTATATCATGATCACTGGCTATTCGGTGCTACATAACCGTGGCTTCAGTAAAACACTTCAGTAACCGTGGCTTCAGTAAAACACTTCAGTAAAACACTTCAGTAACCGTGGCTTCAGTAAAACACTTCAGTAAAACAATTCAGTAACCGTGGCTTCAGTAAAACACTATTAAAAGTCCAAGGGATAGTTGAGTTTGGTTTAGAGGGCGCTGCACGAAATACTATTTTGTGAGATAATGAAAAACTGAGTGTCAAATTTGAAAGAGCATACGATTTTAATGACAGAATAAACTTAATGATCAAAATATGAAACAGCTGAAATATCAATATATAAATCCAATCGGAATATACCTGGGGCCCCAGGTTTATTCGATGATTTCAAAACAATTATGAAACGCTTACACTTTTTCAAAAATTGTCAAAACATGTTTTTGAATAGTTGTTGATGATATCTTTATATTTTAACAAAACATCCCATGCATCATTATTAAATTTTAAATGGTTGACCAATGAGTTTTAAAAGAGCGCCCTCATGAGTTTTAACGGCTCTTTTTGAATGATAACAGGCTTTTTACTAAGTCATTTGTATTTTTGTTTACCTTTCGAGCACGTGGAGTTCTAACTATTAGTTTGTAATGTAATGGTGCAGGTTTTGGTTACTAAAATTCAGTTTGACCAAAACTGTACTCTCTGTACCGAAACTCAACTATCCCTTTATAATGTATTCATTAGGCTATTAACTTATATTATGAAATAATCACATATATATATATAAAAAATATTGTAATAATTATAACAAACTCGAAAACTTTAACCTTATTTTAGTTGATAAACAGGATTTCTTTCATTGGTATATAATATTAATGAAAACAAATCCTGTTTATCATGATGATGAGGACCCATTGATTCCCATATCACATGATCAAACTTGTTCTTTACTTTCCCGGGAAATGTATGTTTTCCGGGTTTTGTGGGGAAAAAATAATAGTAAACCCGTATGAGTCACAATCTTCTGACTAAAATGATGTCGAACTTTTCCGAAAATGTCGTAATAATGATGAAGCAATAAAGATAATAGTACGTGTAACTAATTTCTAAAGCACAGTCAATGGAATTAATTTAATATGAAAGTTAGACATATTAACATTTCTATCTAATTATGTCATCATTCATCTACAAAGCATTTCACACCCATATACGGAATTCTGTATGCCTATTATACGCCTACGCGCCTTTTTAACCTTTGTTCATGACACGTATACAAATAAAACGCCCATTGCATTACGCAGTAACCTAAAACTAAAAATAGGATTCTAGCACCTAAATTACAATTAATTCCATAGTTTCTAGTATTTTTCAATAAAAATAAGAACGAGAAAACGATACGTCTATTTGGATACTAGATTACCATATGCGCAAAATGTCGCTAGTATATCATTTTATATTAATTCGTATTATCTTGCACTCATACATGGTTGTAGCGTGGACCCATGCATGGTTGTACAATTTCTCGCGTAATATTTATGATATAAAAACGCTTCTACATGTAGCTTGCTAAGTATTTCATTCGTACTTTTCACTTTATAAGGAAGCTGAATTTTCACAAAACTGAACACAAAAATAAGTAGTTGGAACCAGGATTAAAATTCAATTTGCATCATATGAACAGAACAATGTACGTGTAAAGGCGTACGGATTACAATGTTATAATTACAGACATACTAACTGTAAAACTGTGTTGTATATAATTATATACCTTTACAAATACGATGTTTCCTACGTAGACTTTTAAGCGGAAATTAAAGAATACAAAATATAAACAAGACATATAAATGTATATCTATCCATTAAAGAATAATTTGCATCCAATGACAGTAAATATTTGAAGTGTAATGTAGAATATCAGTATATACAAATTGCATTGATCAAAATACATACCTTCAAAATGTGATTCTGTGTATGAAACGTCGTCCAGTATTGCAACATAATCCAACAATCTAGGAGACTAAAATGTTCTGCATGTATACCGACTGACATTGAGGTTTACAATGTAGCTCTGAAACTGCGTAGTTAGAGTACATGTACAGCCATTACGACATGTACGGGTATTTCCATCGCGCGCGGGGATTCCCCTTTTAATAGCATGACGTCATAATAACACGCCAACCGTTCGCGCCAACGACGTGAACGTGCTTATTGTAGCGTTGTTGTTGTGTGTGTGTGTGCGTGTGTGTGCGTGCGTGCGTGTGTATGTGTGTGCGTGCGTGCGTGTGTATGTGTGTGTGTGTGTGTGTGTGTGTGTGTGTGTGTGTGTGAGCTTGTGTGCGTGTGTATACTCGTGAATGTTACCCCTCAAATGATTAACGTATACAATTTAACAATTAAATAAAGACGATACAAACTAAACATACATACGCGTTATACATGAGACGAATTTGAATTGAATTCTAATGAAATTCAGTTCGGTTTTAGAGAAAAGTATAGTTAGTACTACCCATGCTTTATTATCTTTTATTGAGAAAGTAGCACATGCTATTGACAAATCTTCCCACATGGTGGGTATTTTTCTGGATTTCTCCAAGGCCTTCGACACAGTTAACCATGATATTTTACTTTATAAACTTTCCCATTACGGTGTGCGTGGTAAGGCCTTGGAGTGGTTCAGGAACTACCTTTCAAATAGACAGCAATATGTATTTGTAAATAATCATAGTTCAGAGTTACGTAATATATCTTGTGGCGTCCCACAAGGAAGCATCTTAGGCCCACTCTTATTTATTTTATATATTAATGATTTTAGTAGGTCATCTGATGTTTTATCGTTTGTTCTTTTTGCCGATGACACTAACTTATTTTTTTCTCACGATAATCCACACACTCTTGCAGAAACAATCAATGTTGAATTAGTTAAGGTATTAAAGCGGATTAAAGCGAATAAATTATCATTCAATTTGCAGAAAACTAAATATATGCTTTTTATTAAGTCTATACATTCCTTACCCATAGATATTGCTTTTGAAGATTTTGTATTGGAAAATGTTTCTAACATTAAATTTGTAGGGGTTACTGTAGATAATCAACTTTCATGGAAATTTCATATAAATAATATTTGTAAAGTTATTTCTCGCAATATTGGTATATTAATAGATTAAAATTTCACCTCCCCTTAGCATCCTTACTTATGTTGTATTCATCTTTGATATTACCATACTTAAATTATGGTATTTTGACTTGGGGTAACACCCACGTTACGTTAAAGGGGTAGTACAGTTTTGGTAAGGCTGAACTTTAGTAACCAAACCTGGACAGTAACATTATAAACTAATAGTTATAACTCCACCATGCTAGAAAGGTATACAAAATTACAAACGACTAAGTAAAAAGCCTGTTATCATTCAAATAAGCCATTAAAACACAAGAGGGCGCTTTCTAAAAAGGCATTGGTTTCAACCATTTTTCATACAAAATTATGCATGTGATGTTTTATTGAAATAATGATTAAATAGAGAGATCATCAATAACTATTTAAAAAAACGCTTTTGAAAATTTTTGAAAAAGTGCAAACATTTTTTAAATTTTTTGAAAAAATCATCTAATTATTTGGGCCCCAAATAATTATAAGATCAGATATATTTATTGATATTTCAGCCGTTTCTGGGTCGATTTTGACCAAATAAAGTTTATTCTGCCATTAAAATTGCATGTTCTCTCAAATTCGACACTCAGTTTTTCATTACCTCACAAAAAAAGTGTGATGTGCAGCGCCCTCTCTTCCGAAACTAAACTACCCCTTTAATAGATAAATTGTTATTATTGCAAAAGAAAGCACTGCGTATTATTTTTAATATGGCCCCACGCTCTCATACAGACTCGCTATTTTTAGATAATAATATATTAAAAATTAAGGACTTATATTTATTTCAACTCGGTCAGTTTATGTATAATTATAATAACAATACTTTACCCGCAATTGTTGATGAAATGTTTTTAAAAAATCAATTAGTACCCAACACGACATTCGGGAGAATTCCATATGCCCTTATTAAGAACGTTGTTAGCTCAAAATACATTTATTTATACTGGTCTCAAATTTCAGTGCTGTAGGACTCGAGTCCGGACTCGGACTCGAGACCGGTCTCGAGTCCGTATTTCTCGGGACTCGGACTCGGACTCGGACTCGAGTCACAAAGACTCGGTCTCGGACTCGGACTCGACCAATGGTGACTCGTGACTCGGGCGAAAATCGGGCCGAGACCGGCAACGAGACCGGCATTTTTTCCGTTTTCTCACGTTTATTTATAATTCATAAAATTACCCCAGCGCAAGCAAAAACAAACCCGTTGTTCTGGCGTACCTTGCTCGCTTGAGTGTGGCATTCTGGAAAATGATCGTAACATCGCCTCAACAAGCTATTATATGCCTAAATAGACGTTGAGATTAGTCGTTTTATGTTTTGGAACATGTAAGACACGGTCAAGTATTACGGCCAGAACGTGAATTAATTTACGAAAGCCTGATATGATGCGACTAAAATTGAACAACGAGCAATACGCGCGCTATTGTTAGTGTGCATTCAGCTGTGTGCCGAGATAATGGGCATGGTTGTTACTTTGATGATAATGACGAGCAGTAAGTGCGATTTATCAGGCACTGACTTGGTAAAAATTGACAAGAATGGGAACCTGACATGGTGTCACTCAGCGCGCCCTAAAACAAAAACTATCTACCAAAATGACTGTTCTAGTATCGTTTTTCATTGGAAAAGATACCATATCCTATGGACATATCATTGTATTACTATATTTTGGGAAGTGCCCCGTTCCGTTTTTGGGGGGCCACCCTGTATTGCAGTATACATGGTATATAACCATCCAATCTGATAACAAAATCATAGTTCAATTTCAAACTTCAATCAGGTCATGATAGATGCATGCGACTGAATAATTCACACCAATTTCAAGAAATATAATTTTCAAGTATCGCACCAGTCCCTTCAGTTTCAGTCAATTATGTAGCGCCCCCCATGATAAATTTGAATTACGTTATTAATCAGTATTTCTTTTCTTTCC
This sequence comes from Echinarachnius parma, assembly GCA_037951105.1. Lineage (NCBI taxonomy): Eukaryota > Metazoa > Echinodermata > Echinoidea > Clypeasteroida > Echinarachniidae > Echinarachnius > Echinarachnius parma. Next base: position 43,854 of record JBAMJV010006094.1, read on the forward strand.
AATTGGTTCTTGACAGTGATTGCTCTTCATTGCTTCTTAGGATGATATCTTGCTCATCTGTTTATAACTGACAGTTTATGGCACAAAACGTGAATTTTCAGATATTTGATATTTTTTGCTAACAATTGTGATCTTAAAAGGATTAGAAAATTGCTGAAATTCATGCTTAACTTCAACAATGATTACTTTTCCGCAACTTGACTGTTTGCACATAACGTTATATCCCATTAATCCATTTGACAGTGAACCTTATGAAAAGATATGCAGCAGTTCCTTATTCACTGTATTTTGGGGAAATTTAAGGGTGACAAAGATCAACTAAATTCTTGTCCCGTCTGTCACACTTTTTATGAACTTTTTATCCTGCATAGACATCAATAATTGAATTTGTCTCATGCTCTGTAATAATAACCTTTGACATTGCCCAAAATCATTTCTGCAGATAACTCTTTGTCATTTCTTTGATGGTGTCTATTATGAAGATAACTGTTGTAGTAAAAAATATATCTTACAAATGGAAGTTTACAATGAACCAGACAACTATTTATGTTATAGAGAGTTCACTGTAAGGCATTTATCATAATGGAACTGATCATGTGACATAAAAAGAATTGCAATTTAAGATTTTCCCATTGGGACTCGGACTCGGACTCGGACTCGGATGTCCGGGACTCTGGACTCGGATGTCCGGGACTCGGACTCGGACTCGGACTCGGACTCGGACTCGACTCGGACTCGACTCGGACTCGGAGTCGGACTCGGACAGGGTGGACTCGACTACACCACTGTCAAATTTTGGAATACTCTCAGTGATTATATTAAAAATGCAACTTCATTGAATTTGTTTAAGAAAAGGGTTAAATTATTATTATTACAATCTTATAAAACTCCTAGTTAGTCAATAAAAGGTCATCATTTATATGCTTGTGTTATTGTTCACTAAAAAATTGCCTTCCATATTCTTTGATTTGTTTGTATTGAGCGCTCTTATATCACTTATACTCGTATGCGTGAACAGTTCTGTCTATCCATATCCAACCATCCTTTCTCTTCATGTTACCTCCATGCATGTTACTTTCACATCTTTTCATTCACTCTTAATCTTATGTATTTGGCATCCTGTGCTATCTTGTGCTCTGCACGTTGTGTTGTGTTGTGTCGTATTTTTTTGTTCTGCTCGTCGAAGTCTCTGTCGGCCCACATCTTTATTTGTTTTTAGTAATCTTTACTGGAAGCAATTTTCAACTCAAATGTACAATTTATTGTTTTAAAGTATAATTTGATTTGATTATGAATTATGATTTAATTGCTTTATTATTACCTGAGGGGTCCACAATCTACAAGCATTGCTTTTTAGTGGATCCCTCCATTTCCAAATATATTATTTACCATATATGATTCTAGTTTTCATTGTACAGCTATTTCAATTTATTTCACACATGTAAACCCTGTATTTTTTGTACAATGCTATGTATTTGAATTTTTGTTGGAAATGAAATAAACTAAACTGAAACTGAAATTGAACGAAATTGCTTTAGCTTTTATGTGTTCAGCAGTTTACTGTGATCGACGAATTTGAATTGAAATGGACACGTTCTCGGCTTCTCGGGATAAAATTGAAGTACATATATTTATAAATTGAATGAAAAGGTGTTGATGGACGGGAAAACCTACATTATGGCGTAAATATCCATTTTGAATGAACAAAGTTGGACCCCCAATAAGCTCCCCAATGTTGGTATCCCTTGACTGATGATATTCAGGGTTCCATCAGGATGCTTGCAATCTACCCCCCCCCCCCCCCCCGGCCCACCCCCCTAAGTCATAAAAACCCGGGCACGCTGCTGGGTTGTCGCTTCGCTCCCTCGCCAGAGATGGTCAAAATGACGTATCATTCCCCCCAATGGCGAGAAGAAATCGACGCCCTTGGCCTCCGCAACGAAGTAGCCGGATGCATTGTTTTCGGGTTGTCCGTCCGTACATACGTCCCGTTCTCGTGATCGCATTATCTCAAGAACCGATTGACGGATTCTCACCAAACTTGGTTCATGTATTCCCCGTGTTCACACACACAATTTACAGCCCTTAATCATGACTAAAGAATCAGCAGCTGACTATAGAATCAGCTTCCCATTAAAAATTCGTGTGTCTGAACGCTTACTAACGAAACGACGTATCGCTAGTGATGACTAGCGATACGCTGGTTTTATCGTCGTTTCGTACGAGAGCTGACTATAGAATCACGCTTATTCCGTGTGTGAACGACCATAACTCGCTAATCATGACTAAGTGGGCGTGGCTTAATGCGAACGTTCGCTCGCACAGCTGCAGAGAGAGAGCGCAGACAGAAAAAAAGGACAACGCACTGCGCAGTAGCAAATTGCGCACTTATACGATGTTTGGGGGGGGGGGGGGGGTTCGGCGCCACCTGTGAACCAGCTGGTGTCCGATATGCTCTGTGTGTGTGTGAACGTTGACCAGGTTCGATTTAATCATCACTAGCGATACGACGTATCGTTAGTGATGATTCTATAGAGATGATTAAGGGGTGAAAATGTTTGTGTGTGAACACGGGGTATGTATCTTGGGGTGCCAATGATCTGATTAGACTTTGGGGTCATGAGGTCAAAGGTCAAAGGTCACAGGGCTCATTATATATGCAAAAACAGCTCGTAATCGCGTTATCTTAAGAACCGATTAACAGATTCTCACCAAACATGGTTCATGTATGCATCTTGGGGTGACAATGAACTGATTAGATTTTGGAATCATGAGGTCAAAGATCAAAGGTCACAGGACTCATTATATATGCAAAAATAGCTTGTGATCGCATTATCTCAAGAACCGATAGACGGATTCTCATCAAACTTGGTTCATGTATGTATATTGGAGTGCCAATGAACTGATTAGATTTGAGTGTAATGTCTAAGGTCAACGGTTGCAGGGCTCAATATATTATATGCAAAAATAGCTTGTAATTGCAAAATCTCAAGAAGTGAATGTCAGATTTCAAGCAAACTTAGTACCTGAATGCATAGGCGCCGGAAGTGGGGGGAGGGGGGGGGGGGGGGCAGGGGGGCGGCCGCCCCCCCCCCCCCACCCCCAATCCAAAAAGTGGGGGGGGCAAAACGCGTTTTGCCCCCCCCCCCCCAAAAAAAGCCCCCCCCCCCCCCCACACAAAAAAAAAGTAAAAGAAAAAGAAGAAAAGTGGGGAAAAATAAAATGTATAAGCTAAGAAGACTGTCTTGTTAAATCTAACGTTCAAAAACTAATTTATACATCCATTTTAAATTTTCGCTGCGCGCTTCACGCGCGAACAGATTATCTCAGTTTGTTGTATATAAACTTGCGTATGGTCTGGGGTGAGTTCCTGTACGTGACGTGCACCAAATTGCACCATTTCAAGTATATAAATGCAAACTTTTCTCCCTGTGAGGGGAATACCCCCTCCCACACCCTCCCCCCTCTGGCTCTGCCCCAGCCCTCGGTCGCTTCGCTCCCTCGGGACTCATTCTTGGGTGTAGGCTATGTTGTTCGATCATACATAATGTGGCATATGGTTTATGATGGAACTGTGTATGACACATAAATGCACATGGGCGTCAACAGGCGGGGGACGGGGGGACATGTCCCCCCCCCCCCCCCCCCACACTTTTTGCATAAGTGTATACATAAATGATGTTTGATTATTTTACCCTGGCATACATGACTTGTATTATGTGAAATTTTTGTCTCAGGTATGCACCAAATCGCACAATTTCAAGCCCAAAAGTGCAAAAGCTCCCTGCAGTGGGAGGGGGACACCCCCTCCCACACCCTCCCCCGCTCGGTCGCTTCGCTCCCTCGCCGATGCCCCCCCCCCACTTTTGAGAAGCTGTTGACGCCCTTGCAAATGCAATATTTGTGTGAGTGTTTAAAATTTCTGGTCGATCAAATCATAACACGCTTTCCCAGATACAGTTAATCTTAAGCCCGAATTTCCTATCTAGGTATGCACCAGATTGCACAATTTCAAGTCCAAAAATGCAAAAGCTCCCTACCGTGGGAGGGACACCCCCTCCCCCCGCTCAGTCACTTCGCTCCCTCGCAATGTCTCACTCTCAGCTCTGGCTCAAAGTTAGCAACCCTGTGAGTGTGGTTGGGCATGAGCCCCTACACAAAAAAATCGTGAGCCCCCTTAGGTCTTTGCCCCCCCCCCCCCCCCCCCCCCAATCCAAAACTGCTTCCGGCGCGCCTGCCTGAATGTATCGCTGAAAGCCATTATAGCCAACATATTTTGGGGTCATTATGTCAAAGGTCAAGATCATGGCTCATATATATGCAAAAACAGCTCATAATTGTGAAATATCAGATCTGGTGGAAAGGTGACTATTGTGACGAGAATAAAAAGACTTTCGTTAACTCACATTGGCCTTCCAATTTCGTATCTTTGCTTTGATTTTGGTGCGGTTTGGGGATATGTTTTGGACCGTCGAGGATGCTGTTTGATAGTACGATGGTTAGTGAGTGTCTGGGACGTGACAAATTGGGGTTCTTGTTCTGGAGATGAACAAACAAGCCAGTTTTGTAAGTCGTTTTGACTTTGGGTGAGCATGTTCTCGTATTTGATTGTACATTCGGTACATGTTAGTGTCCAGTCAGCTGTGCGCGAGTTTGAGAACCACTATAGTTATACGTGTTGTGAATTAATTTTGACGATGTTACGTGAAACGGGTGAAACCGTTATGATGTAATAATAACGAAGTCACTTTAATAAACTAATAACAAAAATGGATCTTCGACTGCGCGCAGTAGAAATGTATACCTCCGCCATTGCGCGATTTATATGAGAGTCACCTTTGACTTTTGACCTAGCGACACTTAAACCTAATCAGTTAATTGGCTCTTCAAGGCACCAAATTTGGTGACAATAAGTCAATTGGTTCTTGAGATATCGCGATAACGAGCTATTTTCGCATATATAAAGAGCCCTGTGAGCGTTGCCCTCATGACCCCAAAATCTAATCAATTAATTGGCTCCTCAAGATACAACATGTACTACGTTTGGTGGAAATCCGTCAACCTGTTCTTGAGATATCGCGATAACGAGCTATTTTTGCATATACAATGAGCCATGTGACCTTTGACCTCATGACCTCAAAATCTAATCAGTTCATTGGCTCCTTAATATACATACATATACCAAGTTTGGTGGAAATCTGTCAACCGGTTCTTGAGAAATCGCGATAACAAACCATTTTCTCATATAATATAATGAGCCATGTGACCTTTGACCCCATGATCACCAAATCTAATCAGTTCATTGGCTCTTCAAGATACATACATGTACCAAGTTTGGTGGAAATCTACCAACCGGTTCTTGAGATATCGCGATAACGAGAACGGGACGTAAGTACGGATGTACACGTGTACGTACGGACGGACGGACGGATGGTCAACCAGAAAACATATAAATAATGCCTCCGGCCACTTCGTTGCGGAGGCTATCAAATTACCAGTGACAGCTGTTGGAAGTATATGCCTCTCCGGGATTTCGTTTTGTTTTATTTTGGTTTGCTTCGTTTTTTGAGGGGCGCCCTGTACAGTGCGAGTCAAAGAAAACGAAACCGGACTTTGATAGCTTATAAATCCAGAAATCTAGAGGTATAAATGTTGATATTGGTATCATGTTAAAGCATGGGAAATTGCCTTTAAAATGATATATCATACACTCTGATCACTTCACGCTTCACCGATCGCGACCTAATTATCCAAAAGCATGCAAAAAATACCCGTGTCCAAGTTTTCAGTGTTCTTGTTTTGTGAATGGTTGCATCTGTTGTTTGATTTTCAAAGATAACTTCATCCTAAACATCCTATTCAGGGCCCCTGCCTCCAAACAATGGGGCTGCTGATGGGAGGACAGTGGGGGATCCCTTTCAACACTGATAAACATGAAAAACATTGGCAACCAGCTGGTATTTGTTTTGATTCACCAAAGGATATTCTTGAAATGCTCTTTTGAAGAAAAAAGGTAAACAAACGCATTCATTTATGATAAACACAACAACAAAAATCCCCCTTAATCAAAATATCGTAACTTTTTAACAAAAAGGTTTTGAGCAAAATAACTTGGCAGGATCGTTTTCTACAATTATTCACTAACTTCTGTGTGAAAATGAAAGTGGTCCTCTTATTCATGCATGAGTGAGTACATAATAAAGACAAAATTGTCACTTTTCAAAAGTCACGTGACTCTTGTGACTTTAGAAAAGTGACAATTTTGTATTTAATGTGTGCTCACTCATTCATTACTCCACGGATAAATATCATTTTCACACAGAAGTGGGTCACTAAGTTTAGAAACAATCCTGCCAAGTTATTTTGCTCAAAACTTGTTCGTTAAAAAGTTACGCTATTTTGATTAGGGGGGACTTACTTTTGTTTGTTGTGTTTAGAACAAGACAAGGGCAAACTTGGACACGGGTAGTGTTTGCATGACTTTGGATAATAAGTTCGCGTTCGATGAAGCGTAAAGTGATCAAAATGTATGATGTATCATTTTAAAGGCAATTTCCAAAGCTTTAATCTGATACCAATATCAACATATATATGTTTATAATTGTGGATTTATAAGCTATCAAAGTCCGGTTTCGTTTTTGTTGACTCGCACTGTATAGTGCAATTAAGCAATAATGATTAATGCTTAGGTCAAAAATGCTCCGATTTGGGCTACGGCGCCCGTACGATGCCACTTTTAGGTGAAATCTTGCGGGAATTTTGCTCCGCCCGCAAGGGTGCCGTGGCTATCGTGTGGTTGCCGTTGCATTTTTCCTCGCCGTACGATGTCAAAAAATTGTTTAACGCGGAGTTTAAAAAAAATGCATCTTACGATTTTTAACTTGGGGCCACTCAAATCGCACGATATCGTAAGAGTATCTTGCGATGCCAGTACGGGTCCCGTAAGGCGTCCGTACGAGCACTCAGATTGTTAGTACGGGAGCCGTGCGATTTAATTTCGCTTGAACTCCCAAAATCATCGTAAGGTCCCCGGCAAATATGTGACCGCTACTCAAAGATATCGCACGATATCCCAACTCCACGAAATCGTAGAAAATCCGCCGTAGGTGCAAACATCGTACGGCGCCCGGATGTGTGACCTAGGCATTAAAGGGCCGGTCACATTTACGGTCGTGGACGTAGTTGAACGTAGTGGAGCCTAATGCTAGGTTTACACCATGTCCCCGGCGGCCACGGCAGCCCCGTTTGCCCAAAACGTAGTCCGCCGTGAGATTTTGACAAAACTTTTCCTCTGTATTCAAGTTTTGTTAGGTCTTGCCAAGTTTTCTCACGGTCTATCACGGTCTACCACGGTATCCGTGACGGGTCGTGGGGGAAGAGCCCTTTCCCCCCACTGATGGTGCGTTTACACCATGTTCCTGGCGGCCACGGCAGCCCCGTTTCAGGCCACCGTGGACAAAACGGGATGGACGTAAGACAATGCGGGGGGACGGAATGAGCAAACGTGACAGGCCGCGATTGCCGTGGATGCCGGGCCAGATTTTTAAACTGTCAAAAGATTTGCCACGGCAGTCACGGTGCGGATGAGAAGCCTAGCAGGCCAAAGTAAAACGGGGTGAATGCAACAAAACGTGACAGTACGTAATAGGCCGTAACAAAACTTGGAGGAAGGACCGTGAGATGTCGGGGAATGTCTTCCCGTCCTACTACGGACAGCCTCCAAGTTTTGTTACGGCCTGTCACGTTTTGTTGCGTTCACCCCGTTTTACTACGGCCTGCTAGGTTGCCGTGGCAAATTTGTTGACAGTTTAAAAATCTAGCCCGGCATACACGGCAGTCACGTTTGCCCATTCCGTCCCCCCGCGTTGTCCTCACGTCCATCCCGTTTTGTCCACGGTGGCCTGAAACGGGGCTGCCGTGGCCGCCGGGGACATGGTGTAAACCTAGCATAACGTAATTGAACGTAGTTAAAGGTAGTTGAACGTACCGGCATCCGTACCGTACCGTAGTTGTCCGTGATGCTAACTTGGTATTAACTCGGGGGAGCCGTGATCTTCGATTTAATTGTTGAAACATTTTTCAAAAGAGCGGTACGTTAAAGGCATCCGTGATGCTAACGTACTCAAGCGAAGACTAACGTAGTCTAACGTACTTCTTAGAGTACTCAAACGTACCCTAGCGTACTCTAACGTAATTTACCACGCACAAAACCAGCATCAGCACTCTTGGTCTAGGCATGTTTCAGCAAGACAAATTTCACAAAACTGCTCTGTTTGAAAAAACAAGCGCACAATGGCCGTACCACACCGCGGACTGGCTGCATACTCCGTGCGGAGTTGCTAAATATACCGTAGTGACGTTCTTTAGCGTAGTCTATCGCAGTGGCTACCGTGGTCTACCGTACTCAAGCGTAGTCAGATGTACCACTCCGTACATGTCCGTGAGCAAGCTGCACCGATATTAGCGTAGTCTAGCGTAGTTTATCGTACTTGAACGTACTTATCCGTACCCTTCTGTGGCTCATCACCGTACCTTAACGTAGTTCAACGTAGTTTAACCTAGTTTAACGTATTTACACCACGTCTGACCCACGATAAGTCACCCTACGGATCACTACGTCCATTACCGTAAATGTGACCGGCCCTTATAGGGCCGGTCATACTTGCGGTAGTGGACGTAGTTGAACGTAGTGGTGGCTAACGTTGTTGATCGTAGTTGAACGAAGTTGAAGGTAGTTGAACGTACTAGCATCCGTATCGTACCGTAGTTGGCTGTGATGCTAACTTGGTATTAACTCGGGGGAGCCGTGATCTTCGATTTAATTTTTGAACATGTTCAAAAGAGCGGTACGTTAAAGGCATCCGTAGTAATATTTACTAAACCGACGTTTAACGTAGTCTAACGTAGTCTAACTAAGTCTAGCGTAGTCTAACGTACTTCGTTACGTACTTAAATGTACTCTAGCGTACTCTAACGTACTCTACCGTGCACAACACCAGCATCGACAGTCTTGATCCAGACATGTTTAATTTAAAAAAATAAGACAAATTTCACAGACCTGCTATGTTTGAAAAACAAGCGCAATGGCCGTACCACACCGCCGGTTGGCTGTTATACTCCGTGCGGGGTTGCTATTTACCGTAGTTTGACGTTCTTTAGCGTAGTCCAGCGTAGTGGCTACCGCAGTCTCTCGTACTCAAGCGTAGTCAGACGTGCCACTCCGTACCTGTCCGTGAGCAAGCTGTACCCACATTAGCGTAGTCTAGCGTAGTTGAATGTACTTAAACGTACTTATCCGTACCCTTCCGTGGCCAACCACCGTACCTTAACGTAGTTCAACGTAGTTCCACGTAGTTTAACCTAGTTTAACCTAGTTTAACGTACTTACACCACGTTTGACCCACATTAAATTACCCTACGGATCACTACGTCCATTACCGCAAGTATGACCGGCTCTTAAGAGAGGAGTATCCCGTTAAAGGGATAGTTGAGTATAGAGGGCGCTACACAAACTAATTTTGTTGTGAGATAATGAAAAACTGAGTGTCAAATTCGAAAAAGCATATGATTTAATGACAGAATAAACTTTATTTGATCAAAATCGGTTCAGAAATGGCTGAAATATCCAAAAACATAACCATTTGTAATAAATGTGGGGCCCCACAATAATGATAATTTTGAACCAGCCGTTAACAAATTTGAAAAATGCTTCCTCTTTTCAAAATTTACAAAAGAGGTTTTTAAATAGTTATTTTTTTTCAAATTCAAATTCGTTTTATTTCATTTTTCTCAGAACATAATATAACAAAATATTGATTTACAATTCAGTACATAATATAACGAAAATATTGATTTACAATTCAATACATAATATAATGGAACAAAATGAGCTTATACAGCAATATAATATATTATACAATAACGTAATCCATTTTAAGCAAACAAAATAAACAATCCTTTTTCTTCTTTTTTTAATTTATATCATTCACTGAAAAAAATGGAGGGATCCACTGAAAAGCATTGCTTGTAAATCGTGGATCCCTCAACAACAAAAAAATCAAGCACAACTGGCAATTACAATAATACATATAGAAAAGAAAGCAAAAATGACACACACAAATGATGTGCAAGCTCATTAAAAAAGTAGTTTTATAAAAAATTCTGTTATGGAAGCCTACGAAGAATCAGAACAATGAAAAGACAAGACAACACACAAGACTACATAAAAGACACACGCATACGTATACCACATGCTCTAACATAGAATACATAAATAGGAATAAGAGTGAAGAAAAGCAAAGAAGACAAATAAGGACAAATAGGACCGGGAATATGAAAGGCCAACTGTTATGCTGCTGGATGATTAGACTTGGCTACAAGGTAAATTTAAAAAAAATTAAAAAAATAAGAATATAAATGAATATTCCGAGTGCAAGGATGATGACTAATTCATTTGTACCAAATGAATAAAAATAAGTAAATAAAGAAAAGTCAATAAAGAAAATACATCAATTTACCTGCGTATTATAAGAATTTAAGAAAAACAATTTTAGTCTGCTTTTAAATGAGTTCAAAAATAATGCACTTTTTAGAATTCCAAAATGTTGGACCATTGTACATTAAAGTGTTTTTGGCAAATAACGTGCGCAATAAAGGAAGATGAAACTCATTAGATCGCCGTGTAGGATAATTATGAAAAGATTGATTTTTTGGAAACATACTATCAAAACTATGAGGCAGTGTATTGTTATTGTAATTGTACATAAATTGACCGAGCTGAAGTGAATAAAGGTCTTGTACTTTCAATATATATTTTATTTTCAAAGAATAAGGAACCTGTATGAGAACGTATGGCAGAGTTGCATATAATGCGAAGTGACTTTTTTTGTAATAACAATATTCGGTGTAATAATGTTTGATGAGCATTGCCCCAAGCCAGAATGCCATAATTCAAATATGGTCAAATTAGAGACGAATAAATCATAAGCAGACTGGGTAACGGAAGATAATGTTTTAATGTATGAATTATGCCTATATTGCGCGAAATAGTTATACATATAATTTCTATGTGATGTTTCCAAGAAAGCTTATTATCAGCTGTTACACCAAGAAATTTAATTTGAGTAACATTTTCGAGAGGAATGCCATCAAAAATAATATGTATTGGTAGTGTATCTAGTGTGTTACTAAAAAGCATGTACTTTGTTTTCTGAAAGTTAACAGATAATTTAATTAGTTGGGTTAGGGTTAGGGTTAATCACTATTTCAACAAAACATCACATGCACAATATTTTATTTAAAATTATTGAAACATATGAATATTTAGAGAGCGCCCTCTTGAGTTTTAACGGCTCTTTTTGAATGATCACAGGCTTTTTACTAATGCTACAGTCACAAATGGTCCGGGCGCCGTACGATTTTTCTCCCTACGGCGGATTTTCTACGATTTTGGGAAATCGTGATATCGTACGATGTCTGTGGTATTTTAGAGTAGCAGTCACAATCTATTCTCCGGGCCCCGTACGATGACCTTTGTCGCACGGCCCCCGTGAACACAAACTAAGTGCCCGTACGGGTGCCTTACGGTACTCTTACGGTGACTCCACGGTACCCGTACGATTTGAGTGGCCAAATTTTCTGTCTCAAAATCGTACGATATTCGAAAAAAGGCTGCGTTGTCCGTGCTGTGCCCGTGCGATGCCCTTGTGGTGCCCGTGCGATGCTCTCTACGCTGTGTCTACAGGCTTACGGCAAGTAACAAATCGTACGATGCATTTTTTGTTTTAACTCCGCGTTAAAAAAAATTTTGGCATCGTACGGCGAGGAAAAATGCAACGGCGACCGTACGATAGCCACGGCACCCGTGCGGGCGCCGCAAGATTTCACCTAAAAGTGGCATCGTACGGGCGCCGTAGCCCAAATCGGACCATTTGTGACTGTAGCATAAGTCATTTGTAATGTTGTATTCCTTTCGAGCATGGTGAAGTTATAACTGTTATACCTCAGTCACATTTGACACGGCGGCCGTACGGTCTAAAATTTCTACGGCCAATTACAAAAATAGGGCCGCCGTAGAATTGTTACGGTCACATGCATTAGCAGTCACATTTGCCACGGCCGCCGCACGGCGTATCTTTAATTTGTGGAGACAGAAAATCTGCGGCTGCCGTACGGCCTTTAAAGTGATGACGCACGGTCGCATTAGGGCGTCCCTGCGGTTGCCGTAGGTTATTTGAACAAATATCAAGGCAGACGCAAGGCGCCCGCAAGGCGACCGCAAGGCGGCCGCAGGGGGGCCATACGGCAACCGTGCGGCCAGACTGACGCTACAGCTACACCCCTATAGAGTATAGGAGTGGTAGCCATGGCTACGGCGTTTATAATTGCTTCGGCGACCGTAGAAATGAAAAAGAGTTATAACTTTTAGTTATAATTCTACGGCGACCCCTACGGCCTGTAAAATATACGGTTACGCCGTACGGGGACCCTGCGGCCACCGCAGATTTTCTGCGGCCGCCGCACGTTTCTCTCGATTTCGGGGGCGTACGGCCGCCGTACGCTCGCCGTAGAGCAAATGTGACTGTAGCATTAGTTTGTAGTGTAATGGTGCAGGTTTTGGTTACTAAAATTCAGTTTGACCAAAAGAGTACTCTCTTTACCAGAACTCAACTATCCCTTTAATGGTTAAATTCCGTATGATTAAAACTTTCACTTTTTATAACGATGAAAAACAACAACAAACATCCGTTTTTTTATAATGAATATCGCGTAGCATTCTCGCAATCATTCAAACGTGAAATTGAAATGAGTACATAAACAGAGCCTACCAGTAGCTTGTGTATGATTGGATAGTGAACAGAAAATAAAGCACGGAAGGTCACGTGCCAATATGAAATGTTTTATGTCTTTGGTTTGTTCCGACCGGGGTTCGAACCCACGGCCTCCAGTGCATGAGACAGACGCTCTACCACTAATTATCTGTAAAGGGGTGAAAATAAGTGCGAAATTAATCAGACAAATATACAATGATTGAGGATCGGCACAATTGAGATTTAATATGTAAAATATAAACCGAATAAATCTGGTTACAGTACAATATTCGCACATTTGTTCAAATGTGAACTCTCGTATTTTAAGCGAATTATTTACCTATAACACTCGGAGATCCCTTTTTTATCAATATTCAAGCCCGAGCTTATGATAAAAAAAAATAAATAACGGCTATAACAGCAAATTACATGTTTCGACCATTTTGAAAGCCTTTTGCGACTTGTTTGAGATTGCAGGGGCGCGGCCAAATGACATTGTATAGGCGGAAGTTGCATTTATCCCTATAGATAACTATCCACCTTTGCACGAAAGTTGCGTTATGTAACACATACTTCGTTCGGGCATTTGTAGAGCATATGCACTTTACTAAGCATTTACCAGATCCCTGTAAGGGTCTACAACTCGATCTACATAATGTTATAGTGAAATCTAAAATAATCAAAGGAAAAACAATATACAAATGCACTACACGTTATACAGAGTGTATAAAAAAAAAGGTACTCGAAGTTCAAAGGTCAATTATTTCAAAAGAATATATTTTCATACCATAAAAATGATATAGATGTAAAGCGTAACTATTCAGCTTTCATTTGATACATTTTCTGAGTGCCACGTGCCACGTATTGCTGAGTTCTTTGTTGTTGAAGAGGACAGGTGCGAAACCCACTTTTTGCAAGTTTTGACTAATGAATACATTCCTGAAATCAATGGTGCCACACTTAAATGTTGCGTGATTTAAGTCGATGTTTGTTTTGTGTGTGTCCAAAACATCCATCTCGTGTCGAATGTGGCCCACACATCATCCAGGTCATGAGGAGGAGATGAAAACACCTTGTACGTTAAAGATTCCGACATAAATAAATCACAAGGTGTTAAAACAGGGAACATTGGTGGTCATCCCACTTCATGATTAGGCGAATAATTACCCTTTCCCCATGTTCCCCAAAGACTTCCCGTAGTCTATCTCTTAGAGCGAAAGACGATGGACAGATGCACTTTCTTGGACCCACCAGATCTGTCTAAATACTCCATGCACCTATCGCTCATTTTGTTCCTCCAACTGAGGTACTGAACATATTCATGTATCATCTGAAGGTACATGCTCCCAATTATTATCAAATAAAAATTGTCCGATCTCTTGACCACTTCCACAAAGTCCCATCCAACTGTCAATTTTTGACGACCGATATTAACATCAAAATGTCATTCTGGTGGATGTCCACCAGCGCAAATGTTCAATAACCAATGTACTCAGTCATGCTTGATTAGTAAATGATTTCAATTAAACGATTCATTCATTCATAAAAAAACATGTAAAAAGAGACTTATTCACATAGCACCATTCATTTCAAGAAATCGAATGATAAGCCAAAACTTGCAAAAAGTAGGTTTTGCACCGGTCACCTTCAACAACAAAGAACTCAGGAATGCGTGGCACTGCTGATTCAGGAAAGGTATCAAATGAAAGCTAAATAGTTACCCATTATAACTATATCATTTTTATGGTATGAAAATATATTACTTTGAAATAATTGACCTTTGTACTTCGAGTACCTTTTTGTATACACTCTGTATAGGTCCTATTTTTTTCTTATATACTTATTTCTTGTAAACTGTGGGGCTTAATAATTCTGCATTGATTCAATCTACGATTTGAACCACAAAATAACACTCGCCTGGCTATGACTTTTTATTAACGTGATGACATGTTTAAATCAGGAAATGAGAATTATAGTTTCAAACTTTGCGTTCGACGCTTTAATACTTAAAGGGGTAGTTTAGTTTGGGTAGAGAGGGCGCTGCATATCACAATTGTTTTGTGAGGTAATGAAAAACTGAGTGTCGAATTTGAGAGAACATGCAATTTTAATGGCAGAATAAACTTCATTTGGTCAAATGTATCTGATCTTATAATTATTTAGGGCCCAAATAATTAGATGATTTTTTCAAAAAATAAAAAAAATGCTTGCACTTTTTCAAAAAAAAATTAAAAGCGTTTTTTAAAGGGTTGTTGATGATCTCTCTATTTAATCATTATTACAATAAAATATCACATGCATAATTTTGTATGAAAAATGGTTGAAACCGATGCCTTTTTAGAAAGCGCTCTCTTGTGTTTTAATGGCTCTTTTTGAATGATAACGGGCTTTTTACCTAGTCATGCACGATATTATATTTTAAATGGTTGAAACCAATGAGTTTTTAGAAAGCGCCCTTTTGAGTTTAAACGGTTCTTTTTTAATGATAATAGGCTTTTTACTTAGTCGTTTGTAATTTGTTTGTATTCCTTTCGAGCATGGGTGTTTTTAAAGTTTTACTCATATGTTTTCATACCGCATATCCTACAAAAAAATGTTACTTGAAACGCCCTCTTAGCCCCAAAAAAATTAACTACCCCTTTAATATAACATTTGTGTAAACAAAACCACCATATCCACATTTAACATTTCTCAGATGAAAGTGTTATAATATATAAATGCATATCATCCATAATTTAAAACGAAGTGACAAATGAATATACGGTATATGGTTGATTACAACACAAAATGTAAATGGCCATTTTGTTAAGTTTAAGTTTCAAACTGATCTTAGTCCATTACTTTTGCACACACAAGTACACATGTCTACCATTTATAGAGAAACCGTCATCCGCGATCTGGCCTGGAGTACATGTTCACGTTTAACCAAACCGA
The DNA here is from genome assembly GCA_037951105.1 of Echinarachnius parma. Classification (NCBI taxonomy): domain Eukaryota; kingdom Metazoa; phylum Echinodermata; class Echinoidea; order Clypeasteroida; family Echinarachniidae; genus Echinarachnius; species Echinarachnius parma. The sequence continues at coordinate 59,597 of JBAMJV010006094.1, forward strand.
TATTTCCATATATTTCAATACAACTTCAATACAAACAATCAATACCAACAATGTGGTGATACTCTTACCACTTCACAATAATATATCTGAATGAAAAAGAGCAAATAAAATGGGATTCCAACGGGATTCGAACCCGAGACATCCGGATTGCTAGACCGGTGCTCTTACCGACTGAGCTATAGAAAACCCTAGTACGTTGTTTAGCTCAGTCGTAAAGAGCACCGGTCTAGCAATCCGGAGGTCTCGGGTTGGAATCCCTTTTTCTTTGCTCTTTTCATTCATAATTATTATATATTTTTGGTCGGTTTTTCGATATGTTTGAATTAATAATCTATCTGGTGAATAATCTGTCCACACATAAATGTTGTCCATAGTTTCTTAACGTGTCTTATACTTATTTCGTATAATATGTTACAATAATACTTATGTACACCAAACCATTATATCCACATTTCACAATTCTCAAAGATATAAGTGTTGTATACAAGTGCAAAACTTCCATAATTTCAAACGAAATGACAATTATGTATGTTCGATTCCATACCTAATGTTACCTACGAATACGGTTGACCAAAACGACAATTCCATATATAGTGTTTCGTATTACAATGATTACTTCAATACAAAAACGCTTCACTTCACAATAATATTTCGGTAAAAATCTTTCCACACAGTTTATCTGTATCATTTTCTTTTATACATTACCGTAGCTACACCAGTAACGGATCACTTTTTGGTGGATACAATTTCTTGCGAAGACAAAATATTTTGTATGGACTATCATACATCGTTGGAAAGCTAAAATAGTGCAGATTACAAATATTGTCAATTCAAACTCATTCCGTCACTAATAGGCAAACCACTGCGCGTTTTACGAACCCCTTACGCTACACCAGTAACGGATCACCACTACACCAGTAACGGATCACCTGTCTTTATTTTAAAAATAATTAACCAATTATCTTAATTTTTTCATCAAAGTGTTAGCAAATAAGCAATTAATATCCAGGAAAAATGTTACTTCTTGAACGTGCTTCCTTATTTAGTTATGAGGAGTTGAATTCTGCCAAACATGATCCTTATGAAATGTTAGCTAAAATCGCACAAAAACATGATTTTACCAAAATATCCGAATAATTTTCGATTTTCAAGTTAGAAATATCAAAGATTCTAGTGAAATACATTGTTTCAGCAAAAAAAAATTAATTCTGATCTTTTGTTTTGATTTTATAAGGATTTGAAAATGGGTGATCCGTTACTGGTGTAGATAATTTCTGCTGTAATTATACATTAAAATTTGCCTTTTTTTACTATAAGCCTGCACCCAAACACCCGGAAAATGCTCTGGGGTGTATACCAGAACATCTTTCTGTGTTAATAATATATGAATTCTAGATCCGTCGGCATACTTTTGTTTTTTAAACATCTTATTAAAAAAAAACGTTTTAATTTTTTCCCCGTTTTTTTCTTGAAAATCTGTAATCTGTACATTTTGTCACTAGATGACACTATTTTGAAGGCTAATTTCTCACTTTTGCGAAATGATCATGAAACTGAGGTTTATCACTTTTAAAAAGGAGATGATAAAGTTGATATTAGATGCACATTCCTCTTCCAGTTATGAAAATTAAAACAATTAAATATTCACAAACGTCTCCATGCATCAATTTGGGTAGGTGATCCGTTACTGGTGTAGAAACGGTACTATAACTTTTGTGAAATCCAAACCACCATATCTACATTTTACAACGTCAACCATGCATGACATTTTTTCCTTCTTTTTCTTATACATTACAATAATACTCGTGTATACATCAAACCATCATAATTTACATTTCTTATAGATGTAAGTGTTTTATATAAGTGCAAAACTTCCATAATTCAAAACGAAATGGTAATTCAATATAAACCCCTCAAACAAATTCGGAAACTCAAGTTTGATCGATCATATCTCTCATATTTTGTAATTAGCATATTCGAAATTGGTATCACAATAAAGCCTCATTATATACCTTTCAAACGGTGCATTATGTGTAGTGATTATGCAATTGGGGCGATTGCAGTAGCCCAGAGAATAGGGGGAGGCAGGAAGTGAAATGTCGCAAAATGGCTCAATGCATTTAATTTACGAGTGCATGATTGTGCTGACCAGTTTTTTGAAAGTTCACTTTCTATTGAATACTGCCACCCTTTCCATTCATCAAAATCATTGGAATTTGATACCATTTTAATGGAAATTATCTTTTCATTACGATGGCATATTGATCGTAATGATTAGGCAAATGGGTTGTGCGCAGCAAACCGGAATATGGAGATGGGTCGAGTGTAAAATCAGACAAAAAATATGGAGTTGACAAAAAATCAGAGCGTTGCATTTTTTTCGAGGGAGGATTGATTAGCATTTCTAATGAAACATTCATGATTCAAATTGATATCAACGGAAAGCCCAACAACTCTTCTGTATGAAAATGTGACATTTATAATGATTTTTGTAAAGGGCGGCTGCAGGGAGATGAATGTGGGGGAGCCTCAAAATTGACCCATTTCAAAACGCTCTGATTTGTTGTCGGTGTCTTTTACCATTGCGTGGAGGATGTAATGCGACTTGAATGAGTTGGCCATGAATGAGAAGAATTCAATTGAAAACGCATGAATAGTGACTCAGTTGTGCCTTGAAATCAGAGCGTTTTGAAATGGGTCACTTTTGAGGCTCCCCCACATTCATCTCCCTGCAGCCGCCCTTTACTAAAATCATTATAAATTTTACATTTTCATACAGAAGAGTTGTTGGGCTTTCCGTTGATATCAATTTGAATCATGAATATTTTATTTGAAATGCTAAAAGATCCTCCCAAATGCTCGAAAAAATGCAACGCTCTGATTTTGTGTCAACTCCATATTATTATTATTATTATTATTATTATTATTACTTATACCGCGCTTTTCCCATAGGGCCCAAAGCGCTTACAATCAAATTCAACAACAATTATAAATACACGTACAATGAAAATAATAAAATCACAAACTACTAAAAAGATGTGTTTTCAAAGCCTTTCTGAAGGCACTGACTGATGAAGACTGTCTAATAGCAAGCGGTAAATCATTCCAATATTTTGATGCAGATACAGTAAATGTCCTATCACCTGCCAAGGTGCGAGTAACAGAAAATGTGAGGCGGAGAGGATTACTGGATGACCTCAACCTCCTGGTAGGTGTGTATAAATTCAAACAAGTATCTAAATATTTTGGTGCTTGGTTATTGAGGATTTTATAGACAAACAAGAGTAATTTAAATATTATCCGTTGTTTCAAAGGAAGCCAATGCAACGAATTCAAGAGTGGCTGAGATGGGTGGTCCCTAGAAACCTGAAACACCAATCGGGCTGCCCAATTTTGAAGTCGTTGCACACGATTCAATTGAGTTGAAGGAATGGAAGAGAGAAGCCCGTTACAATAATCAATACGAGATAGAACTAGAGAACGCACAGCATTATGACAGGCAGATTGATCAATAAACCTCCTGATTCTAGCAATATTCCTTAAATAAAATGTTACAGTACTACAAATGTGAGAAATATGGTGAGACATTGACATGCGATGATCAAAGATAACGCCAAGATTCCGTATTGTTTCTGAAGGGCTAATGAGTGTGTTACCAACATTCAACAGAACATTTGCAAGATTGCGCAAGTTGTGGGCTGAAGCTGCAACAAAAAATTCAGTCTTTGAATCATTCAATTTCAACTTATTTACTACCATCCATTTCCTAATATTTTCAATACATGTTTGAAATTTAGAAAGGGCATTATCAAGAACTCCTGAAGTTCTGGGGTCAAAAGAAATATATAACTGTATGTCATCGGCATAGAGATGATAATTAATTTCAAAATGACGGGCAATCTCCCCAACTGGAAGAGTATAAATTGAGTACCCTATGGGTCCTACTATTGATCCCTGGGGAAGTCCAAATTCTAACGTTATTGGATTTGACAATTTGCCTGCAATGTCAACTTGAGAAGACCATCCAGAGAGGTATGACTGAAACCAGGACAAAGCCATTGACCTAACACCTATTCGTTTAAATAAACGGGATATAAATCTTTTTGTTTGATTTCACACTCGACCCATCTCCATATTCCGGTTCGCTGCACACACCCCATTTGCATAATCCTTACGATTAATATGCCATCGTAATGAAGAGAGCATTTCCATTCAAATGGTATCAAATTCCAATGATTTCGATGAATGGAAAGGGTGGCAGTATTCAATAGAAAGTGAACTTTAAAAAAAATGGTCAGAACAGTCATGCACTCGTAAATTAAATGCATTGAACCATTTTGCGACATTTCACTTCCTGCATCCCCCTATTCTAATCGCCCCAATTGCATAATCACTACACATAATGCACCGTTTGAAAGGTATATAATGAGGCTTTATTGTGATACCAATTTCGAATATGCTAATTTAAAAATATGAGAGATATGATCGATCAAACTTGAGTTTCCGAAATTTTGTTGAGGGGTTTATATACATGTATATTCGATTCCATACTTAATTGTCCCACAAATACGGTTGACCAAACCGCTATTTAAATATATTATATTTCATATGTATATACTTAAAGTGTTATATATACAAGTGCATAACGTCAATACAAGCAATACCAATAATGCGATTCTCTTTCCACTTCACAATAATAGATCTGGTGATAATCTTTCCAAACATAAATTATAAGCAGAGGTCACAGTTCATCTTTATAATTTTCTTTATACATTACTATAACTTTTGTGAACTCAAAGTGCACCATATCCACATTTCACAACGTTAACCATGCATGACATTGTTTTGTGTTATTTCTTGTACATTACAGTGATCGGTAATACTCGTGTATACATCAAACCATCATAATTCACATTTCTCATAGATGTAAGTGTTTTATATAAGTGCAAAACTTCCATAATTTAAAACGAAATGGTAGTTCAATATATTCGATTCCATACCTTATGGTATACCCACAAATACGGTTGACCAAACCACCATTTATATATCTTACATTTCTTAAAGGGATAGTTGAGTTTTTGTCAAACTTATTAGTAACCAAAACCTGCACCATTGCGGTACAAACTATTAGTTATATTAACTCCACCATGCTCGAAAGGTATACCAAGTCAAAACCCTGTTATCATTAAAAAAAAAGAGCCGTTACAACTCAAGAAGGCGCTCTCTAAAAACTCATTGGTTTTAACCATTTTTCATACAAAATTGTGCATGTGATGTTTTTGTTTTGTTTGAATAATTATTAAATAGAGATATCATCAACAACAATTTAAAAGCCTAATTTGACTTTTTTTTCCAAAAAAGTCTATAAGCAAATTTTGTCTTTTTCTAAAAAGACTTATGAATAAAATATTTTGAAATAAAATGTTACAACTAAGAGAGCATTCGAAATGGAATAATTCTCATTTCACTTGTTTTAGTCAGTGAATTTTCAAATGAAATTAAAACCAACCAATTTAGTGTCAAGGGGCATTTCGGGAAGTACCAATACTCAAGTGTACCTTTAAAGTGTTATATATACAAGTGCATAACTTCAATACAAGCAATACCAATAATGCGATTCTCTTTCCACATCCCAATAATAGATCTGGTGATAATCTTTCCAAACATAAATTATAAGCAGAGGTCACAGTTCATCTTCATAATTTTCTTTTATACATCACTATAACTTTTGTGAACTCAAAACCACCATGTATACTCCGCAAAAAAAGAAACTGGACACTTGTGAAAGTTTAAATATTTCATATTAATGTACGATAAAGTGTAGATTATCATATATCAAATTAAAGGGAATTTAGTCCTCTGTATGCAGGGTATAAATTAAAGGTGTAATCGTTCATGCATGAAATGCCATGGTCAATTAACAATAACTCAAAGTGCACCATGTCTAAATTTCACAATGTTAACCATGCATGGCATTGTTTTGAGTTATTTATTGTACATTACAGTAATACTCGTGTATACATCAAACCATCATAATTCACATTTCTCATTGATGTAAGTGTTTTATATAAGTGCAAAACTTCCATAATTTAAAACGAAATGGTATTTCAATATATATATATTTGATTTCATACCTAATGTTATACCCACAAATACGGTTAATCAAACCGCCATTTCTATATCTTACATTTCTTAAAGGGATAGTTGAGTTTTTGTCAAACTTAACTTTAGTAACCAAAACCTGCACCATTGCGGTACAAACTAATAGTTATAACTCCACCATGCTCGAAAGGTATACAAAATTACAAACGACTAAGTAAAAACCCTGTTATTCAAAAAGAGACGTTACAACTCAAGAGGGCGCTCTCTAAAAACTGATGGTTTTAACCATTTTTCATACAAAATTGTGCATGTGATGTCTTTTTTTGCTTTTTTGTTAATAATGATTAAATAGAGATATCATCAACAACAATTTAAAAACCTATTTTGATTTTTTTCAAAAAAGTATATAAGCAAATTTTTTCTTTTTCTAAAAAGTCAAGATGTCCCCTGGCAGGTTAGATTTCTGAATAAAATATTTTTAAATCAAATGTTACAACTATGAGAGCATTCGAAAGGGAATGATTCTCATTTCACATGTTTTATTCTGTGAACTTTCAAATGAAATTAAAACCAAACAATTTATTGTCAAGGGGCATTTCGGGAAGTACCACTACTTTTATACGCTACTATACCTTTTGTGAACTCAAAGTGCACCATGTCAACATTTCACAATGTTAACCAGCATGCATGACATTGTTTTGTGTTATTTTAAATGTTAAATGGTAATTCAATAATATTATATATATATATTTGTTCGATTCCATACTGTAATGTTATACCCACAAATACGGTTAATCAAACCGCCATTTCTATATCTTACATTTCTTAAAGGGATAGTTGCGGTACAAGCTAATAGACAGTTATATTAACTCCACCATGCTCGAAAGGTATACAAAATTACAAACGACTAAGTCAAAACCCTGTTATCATTCAAAAAGAGCCGTTACAACTCAAGAAGGCCCTCTCTAAAAACTCATTGCATCATATCTTTATCATTTTCTTTTATACATTACTATACCTTTTTTGAACTCAAAGCCACCATGTCCACATTTCACAATTTTACTATATGCATGACCGCCTCAGGAACTACAGCGTCTAGATGGCCTAATTTTCACAATTCGGCTCTCTATATGTAATTTTTCCCGAAGAAAAAGAATTTGGCAGTCATTTCTCATGAAATCAATGAATTTTGGGGTAATTAGTAAATATCTTATTGTCCCGGGAACCCCCCTTTTAAATCGCCAAAATGTGACGTCATCTAAAGAACGGACTAATGAACTAAATTCTGTAGATGACGCGTCATGACGTAAGCCAATGAATTGTCAAGCACATGTCGATCACGCTGTCGATTCCGGACCCTAAATGTGGCTGGGGCGTAATCTGGCTGCTAAGTGAGATTTGGCATCAGAAAACTAGTCTTAAATCACTACTGTGTTTATTTTCATGGATTTTTTTTTCGGCAGACATATGTTTCAAGTCATCAACTATGGAATAAGTGTCAAAGTACGTTGTATTCTTTAGGTCCTTTAACACTCTATCCCCAAAGCCCTTAGAGATGATTATCAATCATATTAGGCGCGATATTATAAATCTAATGTATTATTATTATTATTATTAAACAAGCATTAAAAAAGGAGACTTCAATGTTGACAGTATACAAATTATGCATTTTGTAATATTTCCCTTCTTACTTGGCTCCATATTCAGGTGTAATACTCATTTCCATGATAACGTAATCATCACAAATGAGGCATCAATATAAACAGGAATATTCATGTATGAAAACAATAGCAACATGGAGAGATATGAACGCTCAGATTTGAATTGCGGAAACTATTGTGAAAGGTTTGTTTTACATAAATACACATATATATTCCACCATGACAAATCAATACAAAATACAAATGAAAGTAATTCTGCATACATATCACCTACTTTGATTTCATTTAGTTAATTCATATTGTTAATATCGGATCGTTGTTTATGCTGCATATTCCTTATACTATATCAAACATCTACACGTTATTCCACATCCCAAATTATTCTCCAAATGGTAACGAATGTTTTTGTAATACCTGGTTTAGGACTACATTGTTACCAAGTTAATTGCTTTCATTTTTGTTTTGATTGCTGTTATAACTTTCTGATTTATGTTTACCGTATTATTTACGTACTAATAGGAAAGATGCATACCTTGGCAATCCGGAATACTGGGTTCCAATCGATTTCCGATGAAGACCGTTTACTTTGCTCGTTTCCTTTTATTCAATACTGATTCTTATAGTTTATTCAACAAAAAATTGTATCACTTCGCGTGATCACCGAGCACTGGATGACAATGACGTTCGTCGCGGTGATGGCAGGTTGACGTATGCACAGATTTCACACTTTTTCGTGGTTGATGTCGTAGCGCGTGTTGTCTTTGATGATCGTCGTGTCTTTGATTGACATCGATTATGTATTTGATGCCTGAAGCCCGGCGCAGACCGAGCCGACTCGACCCGATCCAACTTATTTTCAGTCGGATCAGCTCTGCGTGCATTACCTCACGACGTTACTAGTCGGAAGGCACTCGGAAGCCAATCGGGCCGATTCTAAATGTTGAGTCGGCCGCGACTAAATCGGATCGACTGTGGCTTTCCGTCGGGTCAGAATAGTCGGATCGTGTCGAGTCTGCTCTGTCTGCTCCGTGCGTTTTAGTCCTGGTACGTCACAAACAAACGTTACTTTTTCACCACTTTTGGTGATACCATGTGATGTCCATACCCTACGTAGGAGGCACCTGTGACGCAGTATGAATTCAGATAATGACTGTCGGTCTATTCGGTAACAAACTGTATCAGTTCCGCCGACTGTGGGCGCATTACAATACAGGGGTTGCAGTTGCTTTGCATGGCATGACATGATCGGGAAATGTCTGAGTATGGTGCCTAATATAATTAGCAGGACATTGGGTTGACTGGGGATTGTATCAGTACATGGCCCCATTGCAAATACAGCTGCAATCGATTGTAAAGTTGCGATTAATTGCAGATCAGGACAAATATGAAAATTTGAACAATCAGATTTGCGCATTTAGTCACATGATCTGACTTACAATTAATTACAACTTTACAATCGATTGCAACTCTTTCTGCAACATGGACCAGATTATATCACTTAGCTGTCTTTACGATGTATGCATACAGAGCATATTGGGGTTAACATATCTTGTATTAAGACTGGTCAAGGGGAACATTTTATCGACCGAATATAAATCTATGCAGTCGCGACGGTTCAGGGATAGAGCGAAAAGAGCAGCGAATGATGCAGAGAATGACCGAGCGGAACGATGCATCCCTAGCCGCCAAGATAAATGGGTTGATGAAGAAATTTATAGTGATGAAGTCTACCATGATGAGCCGATGGATCAAAGAAGCGTTGGGATACAGGGCAGTCACGGCTGGAAAGTTGCAACACAAGAAAGCACCAACGACAATGGCACAGGTCTTTGTGATGTTGATCTCCTTGAAGCCTGCTCTAGGCCTGGCACGAACATTCTGATTCGGGGCTTCATCACTGGTACCTGCCGTGGCACCGGAACCCCCTGCTCCCCCGGTCCTTCGCTCTTGGTTCGGCCCCGGTTGCGGGTTGTCAGTACTCTGAACACGATGAACAGCACCACTATCTTCCTCGGCTCCGCAAGAGTGTGGTTCCGTGTTGTGGTCCACCTGCTCCGACACTGGCTGCACGTTTAGGTAGATGCCACGTTTGGATGACAACTGAGCAGTTACGAGCTCAGTTGAATGAGTTGTATCAGTAGTCCCGCTACGGATGGATGAACTCTGACCCTGTGGTTCTTGATCACCTGTCGGCGGCTTCTTGCAGACAGCTGCATTCTGAACACGAGCAGGTACAACAGCAACGGCTCGATCACTAGTCCCGATTTGCCGCTGTTGAATCGGGACTACTCGGGAACGGGCCCGGACGAAGATCACAATCTTTGCGTAACTCGCTACCATAATGGAAACTGAAATGGCAACAACTATTACGGTAGTCAGCCGGACCATCATTGCCACTATACTTTGCGTGTTAATGTTGGTGCTGTTGCTGCTGCTGATGCTACTGTTGGTATTGATGTTGGATCTGAAGCACATCCGGATCTCTGAATCGTACCCATATCGAAAACCTCTCACTGTCATCGGTATAGATGCAAACACCGTTGCTAGGCACCAAACCAAAGCCATCATCAGTATCATCCGTTTTCTTGAAAACACCCTGTCGAAATCAGGTGAGGGTTTAGTGATGCGTACATATCTGATGATTGCGATCATCGCATGTGTCAGTAGACTAACGCAGGCCGAAATCAACTTTAAAATTGCCATCCACTCGCACAGGCGCGCTGGTACCAACGTTCCTGATGTCAACATCGCCACGAAATCGATGGACGAAAATAGACAATAGAAGAGATCACTCAATGTGACGTTCATCAGGAAGAAGTTGGTCTTAGTTTGTAGTTTCCGGCACAGAAGGACAGCCAGAATGAACACGCTGTTCCCGATCGTACCCAGGATGGCGCCGAACATGCACCAGGCGGCTGGAAATATAAAAATACCTTCCATGGTCGAGTTGCGATATTAAAGAAATGATGATATACCTGGTTATACAGACAAAGCGATCTTGTATAGTGTCCAGTAGGAAATAAAAATGTATCGCTTATATTTAAAAAATTATTCTTTTCAATAATAATAAACCATCTATGTTTTAAGCAATCGCGTACCTACGCATACGTTGTTGGCATTTCAGCGGGTGGCGATTGCTCTATATGAACATGATGAAGAAAAGTTTCTAACTAACCGAATTCTCGGTCGCATCTGAAGAAAATATTGAGGAGCGCGTACGTTTTCGCTTGGTGATATTACACTATAATCTACGTCAGAATCTGGTAATTTTGCCCATATATGGGCAACATTATTGACTTATTCAAACCCCTGTAGCCCCCAGCATGGAAGGCAAACTGTTGCAAAATTACAGATCATGTGGTTTTTCTTGGCGCAACCAACATAAATTCCCTTATCAGGCCTTGTTTTACTCTGCAGGAACAGTCTGTGTATGTCTCCACGAACACAACACTAACTGGTGGGACGTATGTAAATTGGACGGGCCTGATCGTTTGTGAATATATAAATCATCAAAGATACTGATGTCTTCTGATAATCTCTTATTTGTTAAATATGTTTATTTGTTTGTTTGGTTGAAAATGTCAACTAAAAGAGTAATTTTATCTTTCACAATTTACAGAAACTTTATAAAATGTAAGATCGAGTACATTTCAGTTTGGGAACATTTAGCCTTTTGTAGGTCAACTGTATTATCTGTGTGAGTGAGTGAAAGGGCTCTTAATCATTATTCGATGCCTTTTTTTAAAAACATTGTGACGCATCAAGTTGACAGACAAACATTATACCAGAATTAAAACTTTCTACGCGAAGATATAATATGTTTTGCCATATAGCAGATTTTAGTTTGAAAGTCTATATATGGGAGCTGTATTTACTGGTGCTACACCTTCTGGGCAGTGGTCTTTACTCTGCACGAGCAGCTGTTTATCTTGGCACGACCAGAGGAATCCATTTTGATCTTGATCAGTGGCGGTAGTTCTGGGCCCCGTTGCAGAAAGAGATCATATACAATCGATTGTAAGTTACAATTAATTTTAAATCAGAAAATGTGCGGCGTGTTTCAACCAATCAGGTTCACGCATTTAGAGCACATGATCTGACTTACAATCGATTGTTTTTCTTTCTGCAACGGGACCAAGTCTCCCTGTGCCAGAATGACACACTCAGAGCAGACTAGTGGCCAAGAGTCCCTTCGCGACGCCGTCATGGCCGTGCGCCCCGCATATTATCCTGTATATACAGTAATCGCTCGCGCTCTGAAGAATGTTCGATGACGGTATTATCGCATTGATTCACCTCGCTCACAGTGCGTACAAACATAATTATGCGTGGTTGACTCAACAGTTGTCGTCACGTGATAGAAATTTAGAGCGCAAATATGGATTTATAGGCCACAGATATAGATGGTCAGGGGTTTCACTTCGCGATTCGCTCTGCAAGATTAGTGGTAGTATCCCCCGGAATAGTGAGGATATAGAATCCATTCGCGTTTTGGGTCTTGGTGACATTGCATGCAGCCATCTTGCCGACGTGCGGTCAGATTTCTTGAAAAGTAGACGGTTGTCGATTTATAATTATTATAGAATGTCTGCTCGCTCAGATAGGAAACATTTCACTTGAAGAATTAAATCCCTCGTTAGAGGTTTTTGCTCTGTTTGTTCACAGCAGTGGGGAAGCGTGGTCGGAGTGGTTGTATTGGGGGCATACACACGAGTGATCCAGGGCACTCCTTACACATTTCTTCATTATTCATAGATTTCCCGCTTATGTTTGTATTATGTTTGGCAAATCATTGGCGGGACATATGCCCCCCCCCCCCCCTCCATGTCCCCTTCCCTTTATATCTACACAATTGGTGCAAATAAAAACCGTGATGAGGTTTTTGTTTCGTTGCTCGTGATAAGATGAGTATTTTTGTGCTTGCCAAAAGCTAAAATCACCGATTTTCTTTTACAGTTTGCTTTGCATACCCCTCCGCGTTCCCAATGTTTCATTCCCCAATAATTACAGAGATTACATTCAAACTTTCAAAAATTCCGCATCGTCATCGGGTCAACCCCCCCCCCCCCCCCCCCCTTAGCAAAAAGCTAGATCCGCCCCTGGATGGCGTAGCCGAGATTATAATAAGGCATTGTCATCCGCCGTTTTGTTTTGTCCCTTTTCTGCACAAGACATGATTTGCCCGAAGGTGCCTTTTGCCCGAATACGGCCGGTTTAAACCGAACTCGGGGGGGGGGGGGGGGGGGGGGGGGGGCGGTACGCGTTACGCGTTACGCCTATGGATACTATTGTATGCTCCAGTGGTTTCAAAATAACGAGGTCATAAAATATTTGCTCAACAGATACCGCCCCCCCCCCCTAAAGTTATCACAGCATAAATAAAAGGGCAATGGTGCCAATATACTAGTATATTTTGTAAATCTGTTCCTGGGAACTCATCATGTAACCATGTGAAAAAAAGAATTTCCATGAATTGGAAAATCAAATCAAATCAATCAATCGATCGATCGATCGATCGATCGATCAATCAATCAATCAATCAATCAATCAATCAATCAATCAATCAATCAATCAATCAATCAATCAATCAATCAATCAATCAATCAATCAATCAATCAATCAATCAATCAATCAATCAATCAATCAATCAATCAATCAATCAATCAATCAATCAATGTAGTGCTTGTCAGCTACCATACCTCATGCATGGCATTATAAACTACAGTAACTAGCTACTCTGCAAAGAATAGTAATAATAGCGCCGTCTTTGGTGCAGCTAGTGCTTCGTAGTGGTGGTCTTCGTGGTGCTTCGTGGTGCTTCGCAGTGCAGTGCTTCGCAGTGCTTCGCGGTGCTCATTGGTGATATGACCGGTACATATTACTACCGCGCCGAGATCAAGCAAAGCAAAGCCAGCTAGCCAGGGTCAATCTTGAAGTTGAAGCACTCGTAGCTCGTTGAAGATAATCGAGGTGAACTGAAATGGCGGGTGACTGCTGTGACAATGCTTGCTGCAACTGTTTGTGGAGATATTACTCGCCGTTTGTTCGCACGAGTGGAGTTGTTGTTGCAGGAGGTACAGTTTCATAAATTATAATGCATTACCATTTAATTAAGAGAAATCAACTATTACATACATGACCACACTGTTGTGTGTAGCAGGCTATACATTGACAAAACATGAGTGGCAGGTGTCAACTTCCTGCCAACACATGCATTGTCGACGTATTCTGTGCTACAAGGAAAAGTGTTTTCATCCACTAGTATGGCCATTTATTTACGAATTATTTACGCGCGCTGTTGTATATATCTTCTTCTTCTTCTTCTCCTCCTCCTCCTCCTCCTCCTCCTCCTCCTCCTCCTCCTCCTCCTCCTCCTCCTCCTCCTCCTCCTCCTCCTCCTCCTCCTCCTCCTCCTCCTCCTCCTCCTCCTCCTCCTCCTCCTCCTCCTCCTCCTCCTCCCTCCTCCTCCCTCCTCCCTCCTCCTCCTCC
>JBAMJV010006095.1:0-31954 GCA_037951105.1 Echinarachnius parma
CGACAGTCTCCACATTATCAAATGCCATGTAGGGGTTCAAAATATTGACTGTAATTTTTCCCAAGCCAGCGTGATTCATTTCAGAATTGATTAACTTAATTCAAAGCCTTCTAGGTCGACTCGATTGTCGTAGCAAGGGTCCATGGTCGTAGTATACATTATCATTTTGTTTTAAAGGGATCTAACAATATTGTCCAAATCCACAAAACTTACTTCTAGTGGTACTCTCATACCGTGTTGATTTGTTTTTCAACTAGAAGCACCTGCAGGTTTCAGTTTTTCAAATTTCCCTTTCGTTAAAAAGATATTTAAGATAGAGGTGTTCGGATTGTTAGTTATCCACCGGAAAGTTATAACACCGGAAAGGTATATTGTGTACAAAGTCAGTGCAATGAGTTAGCGAATATTACTTTGCATTTTCGCTCATTATAGTTGGCCGTATAATATCCATTTAACGTGAAATGTGTACAGTCACATTACTCGGTGGACAAATCAGATCACAACAATATACATTTTATCAACAATTCATCACTTTTGCACATGTCAACAAAGTTACTAGATCCCTTTAATATCGTAATTTACCATTATAAACTTATGTGCGGTCTAGTACCACGTCCCCATGGCGTCGTGCTGGGTTATAGTTGTCGGAAACTCAACTTTAATTTTGGCAAATATTATCAACGACATTCATGCTTGGCAGCGCTTTGGCAAACAGCAAAAACATATCAGCGTGCTGTGTGAAAGGGCTCTTTCTCTATTTCAACCTCGAAAGTTATTTGTACAGTCATATGAGATGTGAACAATAATAAAGAACGTGTAATCAAACCATGTAACAGGATGCGTCTAATTAATTAGCAGCTGTATATTGCATGAACACGCATATCAATAAAACACATTTTAATTTCCGTTTCTATTCGCTTTTGAAATTCATTTCCCTGTGCATCAATTCAAATGCATGTCATTGTAATCCTATAATCCAATTTCCATCTGCGTATAATTCCTCGTGTATAATGCTAGCCTTCTGTCAAGGCCTCTCGCCTGAGCTTAATTAAAAAATGGCAGGAACAACTGGCAAACGCATGTATAACAAACGATTAGCGGCTCACTGCTGCGGTTCGTCCTGTACGCTCGACTAGTCTTTCACCAGTCGTTCATAACTTTCGGACGTTTTTGTTGTTGTTGTAATGTGGTTCTTTCGGTGATTAGTCTGTACTATTGTCACCACAGTCGTTTCTTTCTTTATATTTTGATACATGAGGGCATACTCGACTTTCTTTGACCAGTCGTTGCTTATTTCCAGACAGGAGGCATTGTCAACACAGTCCCGACTGCAACTCGTCCTGCATGCTTGACTATTATTTCATCAGTTATTCCTGATATTCAAACGTATAGGCCTTGACAAAAGGCTAGAACGATGCAGGGAAATGAAATATTTATTAGAGTGATTATATACACCACCTGATGTCGTGTCATTCTAGTATTAATTGTTGGTTATTATACATATTTCTTTGCATGATAGCGGATGTGCGATATATTGACATAACACTAACGGAGGCTAGTGGTTCTTTTATAAGTTTGGTTATATAAATAGACAGGCATTTAGCATGGCATCAGTCTACACTGGTGGTGCCGTCTTGGAAGGAAGCTCGTTACATTAATGTGCAGATAGAATATACTGTATGTTTTTTCAAGTCGTTCAAATAAAACTGCTCACTAATTATTGCTAATTTACCAGGAGTCTATCTGTCGTGTATATCAAGCAGATATTCACTGGAGCAACAACTATACCGTCTCTTGATCATATATATGTGTTTCGTAGTTCATAATGATTATAATTTTTATATTGAATGTTATTACGTTGATTACTTGATTTTAACTATTTTTTCTAACTGTTATAAGGGGTTAAACTAACAAAACATGTAATCAAGTGTATATATATACCGACCAAAATATTAAAAGGAGTATCAATTTCTACTTCAGTCTTGCCTCTTGAGAGTTATAGACTCCCATTTCCTGGTTAAGTATACTCTTCATTCTCCATGCACACCGATAAGTACTGGTAAGTTTTGCATAAAATAACCCTCAATATGACTTGCTTAATATTATGTGGGTATAATAACCAACATCATAGTTAGTTCTTGATATTGAAAGTATATTTACCCTCCGGTCTTTATCTTTTACAATTTCTTTATAACAGATGATGGTTAACAACAACAACAACAACAGAGGTGCGTAATATTATCAAGGTGCCGCTCAACATCGGCCAGGCCTGTTTCTCCATCAAGGGGGTACGAAGTTGCGGTGGTGCGATGTCTCGCTGTGACTGTGGTACAAGGGCCGAATTAGACTGTGGATGAGCTGACCGATCGATTGTTCACCAGTCAGCCCTCAGAGCTCAGCTCCCGGAACTAAGGAAGATAAGAGACAATTGGAAAGATAGAACCGGAACTGCACCGCCCCCGTACTTGGAGAGACAACAGCCGTATATCTCGTATCGAGGTGAGTACCATAGCTTCCTTCTGTATGTGAAGTATATAGTATGACCATTTGATTTATCTATCCCTTTCTCCATGTATACCGGTAGTTCATTGGACGCACGGAACAAAAATATACAGACATAATATGTGACCTTACACCACAAATGATTATGCTTATTTTCACATGACATCACAGTAGAATTCATTACCTTTAAAATGGTATATAATTTGTCATATCAGACAAGGCAAACCCTCTGAAAATGAGCGCCAAAGATCTGGAAAATGGCTGAAGCAGTTTTAAAACAAGGGAGAAACTGGCCACTTCATAGATCGGTGTCCATTCAAGCGCTGTAATCTGATAATTTAATTTAATGATACAAACATACTTAAACATGATTTCCGACGATCAAATTTTCATAGAAGGTAGATTAAGATACCTTCATTCAGGAAATACAAAAATCCTGAATCTCATACTTTTAACCAAATTTGACTATTTTAGCTAATAACCGAGAAACTCTATCTGCGACATAACGGTCGTTTTGTGGTGTAAGCTCACATATGATACCTTGTGTCCCTCACTTAGACACTCAGAGATACTGTAGAAGATGTTTTTATACCCTCTTGTCTGCTGGGTGAAAATATTAACTTTTATTTATATAATTCATTCGTCGATGAATCTATTTATTTATTCACCCTTTTGACAATCATTCATTCCATCGTCCAGTCGTATAGGGAAATGTATGACGTGTGTTGTTTTTACCCTCAAACTCAAAGAAAATGCAAGGTTCCAAAAAGAACTCAGGACAGATTTAATACTCTGGTTTCAGTTGTGTAATTAACTATTTGCAAGGAGTATCATGGCAATAACTGACGTGTTGGTATTATTATGACGAGTTCTGGAGAAAGGTCGTAATCGTAATACCTTTAAAATGTTGCTTCAGCCTACCTCACATGGCTCTCTGCCCCCTGTTTGCCCTCGTATGGGTGTGTATCCTGTCTTATGTTTCTTTTCTTCTTATTCCGTTCAAGTGACCACAATCATCTTGCTGATTATTCTGTCACTTTGATTTGTTTGTGATGTGCAGGATGTGATGTATAATCAACCGAGATAATACCCTTCTCTTTTTCGAGAAGTAGGTTAGGTTCTTTCGCGTGCATGATATGTGACTGTCTTTTTCATATAATTATAAAGCCCTCTGCAGACAGAGCCGACTCGACCCGATCCGACTGATTTCAATCAGGCTAGAGTTGGGCCCGGTCGGTCGGATCCGATTCATCGTGTTGAATCGGCCCCAACTGGCATCCGACTGTCTCTCGACTGGCAAAATGTGTGTCGCGAGGAACTGAAAACTGAGCCGATCCGAATGAAAACCGGTCGAGTCGGCTTTGTCTGCAGAGGGCTTTAGGTACCTCCTTTTATCGCACAACCCGAGGGACGGGGTGTTTTCTGTGAATCCTTTCCTGCATATGAATCATGGGAGCTTGTGTGTTAGCCACCCCCCCCCCCCCCCCCCCCCCTCCCGTGAAAGGATAACAATAATACTATAGGGATACCATTAAAACTACTTAAGTTAAAAACGATTTGGCTCGATTTTGACAAATGTACTTGTTCCATCGAATGAAAATGTGTCTGACGGTGCGCCGTTCACTATATATGATTGTTTGTTTGTCCCCAGAAGATATTAATTTCTCAATTCATACCCCCGTACTTCCTTAAGGCAGGTATATCACTGCATGATACAACAACTTGTTTATATACTTCTAAAATAAATCATGATGTTGACTCGATTGGCTAGTACATGGCATCTTGCATTTACACTCGATGTAAAGTAACAGAGTAATAAATACATTGATTGGTCGTAAACAGCGCGTAAACCTCAATTTTCAAGTGGCACTACATTTGAAGAAGAGGAAGAAGAATACCGCCATCTATCATGTGGAATAACAACATGGCTCAAGACCAGCGATTATAGTAACATCGACCAAGCAGAAGATTGATTCACTCCAAATTCGCATGGAGTGACTATGACAAGGCCAGATTGCTTTGTTATATTTTGTATTACATTTCAAATCAAGGAAGTGAATTAAATAATTAATTAATTGTTTTTACCATTAAAGCCTTTAATTAACTAAAATTAATTGAATTGTAATGACGTCTATACATCATTCCAATTGGAATGATGTATAGACGTCATTACAATTCAATTAATTTTGTACCGCAGCACCGTCAGCTAGCACGCACGATCCGCCTGCGAAGCATATAGGCTAATGTATTCACATTTTAATTACGTGCAGAGGAGGAGTATGTTTATTTATATGAAATTCGCCAACTGTGATCAATCACAGTATGCCAGTTTATTTTTCTGATAGTTTGATGCAAAATTACATGCAAGAAAGGAAAATTAACATCCTTAATTCTTAATCCTTAATTTGTCGTGTGTTTGATTTACATATTGCCTTTAATATTCTGGCACTATTCCAGAGATCGTCTGAAAAAAAAACCCCAGACCCTCGTTTATAGGAACGATTCCCTGATGAAATTAAATGAAAGTAAATACAACAGTTATTTTCGATATTCTCGAAATATTCTCGATATTCACTCGTTTTTAAACATTGAGACTATTGAGAGTAGCTTTATCAAATCGTTTTGCGAATGGTATTGACATTATTTTGACAATTATTTATTCTCATGTTAATTTGGCACCTAGACTCTTCCGGATCTATACCCATAAGCATGGATATTACTATCCATGCCATAAGCTAGTATTTTGACGTTTGTGGGCGCTTAGCTTCTCACGGTCTTAGACTTGATAGGGCTATAATCCCACCATCCATACATCGTTACTATATATACTTAAAGAGATAGTTTAGTTTCGGTAAAGAGAGTACAGTTTTGGTCAAACTGAATTTTAGTAACCAAAACCTGCATCATAACATTACAAACTAATAGTTATAACTCCACCATGCTCGAAAGGAATACAAAATTACAAATGACTAAATAAAAAGCCTGGTATCATTAAAAAAGAGCCGTTTAAAACTCAAGAGGGCGCTCTCTAAAAATTAATTGGTTTCAACCATTTTAAATAAAATATTGTGCATGTGATGTTTTGTTGAAATAGTGATTAGATAGAGAGATAATCAACAACTATTTAAAAACCTCTTCTATACATTTTTGAAAAGAGGAAGCATTTTAAAAACAAATTTTAACGGCTAGTTCAAAATGAGCGAATACTTGTGGGGCCCCACATTTATTACAAATGGTTATGTTGATGGATATTTCAGCCGTTTCTGAACCGATTTTTATCAAATAAAGTTTATTCTGCCATTGAAATCGTATGCTCTAGATATCAAATTTGACACTCAGTTTTTCATTATCTCACAAATAAATATTTTATGTAGCGCCCTCTCTACCAAAACTCAACTATCCCTTTAATATGCCTATAATCCCATAGTTCATTATCGTTACTATACTTAATTAAATCAAACTCCGGTATATATAATGCGCCAGGATCCAAACAGCCTCGGCTTATAGCGGGTGATTTATGGTATTTTGCCTATATAGCAGCATGACGGGCAAAACCGTTTCTTACGAGAGCGATTTACGAGCGTCGAGTCACGGGCGTAGAGAGTCAGTAGTTGAGGGCCTGAGGGGTAAGAAGAAGGGGGAGGGGATAACGAGTATAGAGAAGTACAGCAGAGGAGGGGTCGGTTGCATCCTCCTCTGCCTCCTCCGATATCCACTCCTCTGTGAAAAAAACAACAACAACACTAAGCATTGTTCTAAGTACAACTTGCAAATACCGGCTACAGATAAGCTACGAGCTTTGATATGATAATGATTTGTAGGCTGGATGAACTATAGGGATATCAAGTGATACCTGTATAATTGTGGGAATGGATTTGCGGCATTGCAATCTTTGTTGGATATGAAACTATCAAAAACATCGTTGAGTTAACAACATAAGTTAACAACATAACTCACCGATGTTTGTTAGTCCTTTCCGTGCCAATTTTGGCACCTAAGGCGGCGCCTATCTCTGATTCATTAGCTCTAGGCCACACGTCTAGTAAATGTAGCGAAATCTACATAAGGGGGCCAGTCTTCTGGTAACTCGTGTGATTAACTTTTCCCTTCTCCATTCTATAAATGTTGAGCGCCTGGCTAGACGGCAGAAGGTACCATTTTAAAAGTATTTGGTATGACCCGGTGTGGGTTAGAACCCGGGACCCCCCATGCATGAAGCGGGCACTCTAACCGCTAAGCCACATGCTTGGTTATACCTGTAGATTAGCTACGCGCTTTGAGATGATTATGTTTGTACACTGCATGAACCTATATCCTCTATCATTATGTGAATGGATTTGCGGCATTGCAATCTTTGTTGGATATGAAACTATCAAAAACATTGGTAAATTATGTTGATATTGTTTTCGATATAAAACAATAACAGCATAACTCTCACCGATGTTTGTTTTACTTAGTTAAAGTTAAAGTCCTTCCCGTGCCAATTTTGGCACTTAAGGTGGCACCTATCTCCGATTCATTAGCCCTATAGGCCACACGTCTACTAAATGTAGCGAAAGCTACATAAGGGGGCCAGTCCTCTGGTAACTCGTGTGATTAACTTTTCCCTTCTCCATTCTATAAATGCCAGGTGCCTGGCTAGAAGGCAGAAGGTACCATTTAAAAAGTCTTTGGTATGACCCGGTCTCTGTTCGAACCCGGGACCTCACATGCATGAGGCGGGCACTCTAACCGCTAAGTCACCTGTAGATAAGTTACGAGTTTTGAGATGTTAATGTTTGTACGCTGCATGAACCTTAGATATCATGTATAATACCTCTATAATATTGGAATGGATTTGCGGCAATGCAATCTTTGTTGGATATGAAACTATCAAAACATCGGTAAGTTATGTTCTTATTGTTATCGACATAAAACAATAACAACATAACACATCGATGTTTGTTATTATTCACGGCAAATTCGTCATGTTATTCATGTGTTATTATTATCTCTTTCTTTATGTATTGTATGTATATATTAACGAAAATTCGTTATACCTCGTGATTTCGTCTTAGCTATTTTGATATTTGTAAATATGGGTGCATTTTATTGCACATGCCACTGCAATTCAGCATGTAGCTGCGAATGTGACATTTTGTTTGTTGAATACAAAAAAAACACATTGTTATTATATGTACAACGTTTGGTAGATATTGACTTTTATATGATTCGCTCAACGAGTCAACGTATTGCTATTTTTTTTGAAGGTCAATAATCAATATTGCGTATCGTTCTATGTGAATGTATGGCTAATATAATAAAAGGAGCTTTTAATTTCTTCGTATCGTTCATACGTCAGATTGTCGTGGCCACTCATTGCATTTGACAATGATTTGCAGTTTTTGCACGCTTTCCCAATTTGAGGTCGAAATAACTCGATAAAGGTTCATATTGATTGAAATGATGAGGGTACCATGGCAACCTGGATTGTGCCGAAGTGCACACAACAACGTTTTGTCCGCTGCCCTTTTAATGATATATTTGTACTCGGGATTTGAAATACGTGCTCTATTAAATTGATTTCATCTTGAAGCTTAGGGGTGCTTTTATTTTCTTAATAATATACTCTATACGCGATGTTTGTGAATTTATTTCTAAGGGTTGATTTAAATAGTTGTGTTTAAGTGCACGCCCAGTCCCCGGTACTCCCTTCAACTTCATTGTAGTGATTTTCAATATTTTACTAGCTCTAAAATCGATTAAGCTTCAAGTTTCGGAGTGGATTGAGATCACGAGCACTCGAGTATTCAATGAGTTAGGTTTTTAAAGTGAATGTCAAAACGAATCGCACCGGTATTCGCAAAATTTTGATTAAATATTCATCATTTGATTCTGCTCAAGGCCTTTCGAAGAAAATTTATTAGTGAACCACATTTCCATGCTTTGAATTAAGCTAGTTTCATACAAATTGCACGCATAATCGTTTTCGAGTGGTCTTTTAAGTGGATTTATGGAAATTGAATTGCGCCGACATCCTCATAATAAGTATTTGTATAGCCTTGAGTTGAATTGGATTGATCATATCTTTCAGCACACACAAGGAAATTAAGATATGTTTTTCGAAATACTTATTTGATATAATCATATATTTTATTTTAGTGCATGCATCTGTAAACATTAATTTATACAAACCACGCATTATTATTTAGAGTGAATTGAATATTGCACTGCAATTTGAATATACATTATATAGTGGACATTTACTTCGTATGAAGTATGTTTAAATATTTATTATTCCATCCAGCTCTAGTCAATGATGAAATTAATGCTTTTGGAAGTACTTGTTATGAATTCTGCTAGAAAATGTATATTGGACAGCGCACAGGATGGGTACAAAATAATAACGCCTAAGTTATGATTTCTCCAGCTAAAACCATTCCATGGACATGGATGAATTTTCGTAACATTTAAGAAAACCCAACCCAAAAGGACACCATGCACAATCACCAACCCACCTCTCTCATCCTATACATTTCTTTATAACCCTTTTCCTTTTCCCACTCCACCCTTTTCCTCCCTAATTATCTCTCTCTCTCTCTCTCGACCTCCATCCACATTCTTGGTTATCATGTCTCCGAGTATGTTAAAGGGACACTGCCGTCGGATCAGACTGATGGCGCTTCACTATAAAGAACTCATAGAAAGGCGCCATGCTATACGCACGCTGCATACTGTAGATAATTGCATATTATTATAAATGTTGCATCACGCTCACACACGGTTGTGCTTGGATCTTAAGACAATGGCGCCGCCCTTAGTGCATTTCAGAATTCGACGACGTTGTATCTTTAAAGCGCCACCTGCCACATGCACGCACTGCTGATGTCACAGTACCATCTGCACTATAAACCGCGAGGTAACTCTAAGTCACAGACCCTTGGGCTTGCACTCTTCTCAATCATTCCTATATAGCTAGATCGACTTCAGCAATAATCACAGATTATTGGCATTTGGCTTCGCCCTCTCCTTAATCACGACCCTTGAGGGAAATGATCATTTCTATTTTATATATACCAGCAGAATTCGTCTGCAATCACCAGTCTATCTAGTATTATTCTCCCTTTCTTTGTCTCTCGCGGTTGCAGATCTATTTTGTCTATTTCCTCTTTAATTTCTGTCTCTCGCATGCATATCCATCAGTAGGCGAAACGCTTTCAATCGTCACTATTTCTTATCTCTCATCCTGCCGCCCTCTCCCACCTCCTTATCTCTTTGACTCCCACACGTTCTCCTCATTTCTTCCCCCCCCCCCTCTGTTTTCTAGTTAATATTCACCCACATATTTCTAATATTAGATCATGCCTTCCCCTTAAGGCGTATTTATTGGATTTGCCGGCTTACTTTAGTTTTTATCTATCATTGCTTTCTGAATATGAGATTATGTGTACGCCGAAAGGAAGATAAAATGAATTGTATATAATATTGCCCATAGTATATATTATATTATATTCCACATACTAAGATTCTTGCTCTACGATTGGTCAAAAGTTAATCACGTGATGAAATATATTTTCGCCCATCATTGATGGGAGAAGAAAAGTTCGTTACACTGTGTAGATATTTTGGGTGAAAGTGCGTTGCACTCACTAGATAGTCGGTAAAAGTGCGTTGCACTGTGTAGATATTCAATTGTTCGCGCGCAAGTATACGCGTGCGCGCGTTAGTGCGCAGAAAGGTAGCGCGCTGATGCGCAACGTTTGCGCGCGGCTACGCTTAATAGACAATGGTATAAGCGTCTTTGACTTTTAATCATAAATCTTGTTCATGTGCAGGATTGGCGAAATTAGAATAAAAGACTCGATCATTTGCTCAATATTCCAAACTTTTTAGCCCATAGGTCGTTTGTGATCAAAATCATTGATGTGGAATATAAAGCAAATAATCACCTTTTGGTTTCAGGCGATGGCAAACTATCACTTCCTCGGCGATCTGAATGTATGCGCTATCTTTCCTCAGCTTCGCTTCGGAAAGATAGCTACATCCAGATCGCCTCGGAAGTGATAGTTTGTCCCATCACCTTCACCAACGGTAATTATTTGCTTACTATATAGTATTAGGCGCCATGCTCTTTTCTGTGTATACAATGATCGGTGATCTATAAAGATAAATGTTGACCCCTTTCACACTAACGCGAATGCATGATCTTATTATTATTTGATGGTGTGTGTGGGTTATTCTTTAACGGTTGGTTGTATGTGTTTTGAAAACTCATCAGATTATAAGCAGGGAGCTGCATCATGCAGATGCCACGTAATTTCTGCCTTGTGCACAGCGCTTTTGGTGGGGTATCTAAAATCAAAGGTTAAACCCCTTGCACTAGCCACTGGGCTATGATGATTATGTTGCATGTGAAATTACAATGTTTTGGGGACTTCATTTTTTTTTAAATCTTGATATTTTGTTGAACTCGTGGCCTTCCTGGATCTTCCTGGACAAAACATAATTGTGTAGCGGTTTACATATAGTTGAAACACCACGCAATAGTCTAGTTGTGTATTGCGAAGATTCTGTTCGTTCGATCAGTGAAAGAAATCTCAAATCCCATCTCCTTCTATGACTATAATAACACTAGTATTATACTGATTATGAATAAACAGATGTTTTCACAGTCTTGGGCTTTTTATTAAATTATTTAACCCATATTTACACGTGGCGATATAGTGAAACGTCACATTCAGTCCACAGCGATGTGTGATCGAAATGTCAAACTCCAAGGTTATACAGTCCTCGTCAATGTACACTTCTTCCCTTTTTTTTAAGTGTCTCTCTATTGATTGCCCCCATAATGTCCAATCGCGGAAGAAACATTAACAACAACTACATCAACATCATCAGCAGCAACACCGACAACGACGACAAGACTTCTACAACAACTACAACAACAACAATGTCACCAACAGCAGCAGCAACAACAACAACAACAACAACAACAACAACAACACAAACCTTAAACAGCCTGGTGACTGTATACAGAAAAGTAGATTATATGTTGAACTACAAATACACGACAAAGGGCGGTAGAAGAAAATATATATCCTACCTGACATGCCTGATATGACGTAGATTCACGATTTAGAGTGATCCATTAAAGGGATCTAGTATATTAATTAGTAACTTTGTTGACAACATGTGCAAAAAGTGATAAGTGGTTGATATAATGTATATTGTTGTTATCTGATATGTCTACTGGGTATTATGTGAACATTTTAAGTTAAAGGGATAGTTGAGTTTTGGTAGAGAAGGCGCTACACAAAATATTTTTTTGTGAGATAATGAAAAACTGAGTGTCAAATTTGGAAGAGCATACAATTTTAATGGCAGAATAAACTTTATTTGATCAAAATCGGTTCAGAAACGGCTGAAATATCCATAAACATAACCATTTGTAATAAATGTGGGGCCCCACAAGTATTCGATAATTTTGAACCAGCCGTTAAAATTTGTTTTAAAATGCTTCCTCTTTTAAAAAATTGTCAAAAGAGGTTTTTAGATAGTTGTGGATTATCTCTCTATCTAATCACTATTTCATCAAAACATCACATGCACAATATTTTATTTAAAATGGTTTAAACAAATTCGTTTTTTGAAAGCGCCCTCTTTCGTTTAAACAGCTCTTTTTGAATGATAACAGGCTTTTTAACTTAGTCGTTTGTATTTTTTTTTCCCTTTTGAGCATGGTGGAGTTATAACTATTAGTTTGTAATGTAATGGTGCAGGTTCTGGTTACTAAAATTCAGTTTGACTAAAACTGTACTCTGTATACCAGAACTCAACAATCCCTTTAAATGGACTTTATTTGGCCGAGAAATGAGCAAAAATGTAATGTTATATATTCACTAACTCATTCCACTGACTTTGTACACGTTTACGACTATCCATTGGATAGGATAATATCTGTATTCAATCGTAAATATATTTTTAACGAAAGGGAGATTTGAAAAACCGAAACCTGTCCCATGCTTCTATTGTTAAAACGAATACAACAAGGTATTAGATGAGGGAACCGCTAGAATTCCAACTGGATTTTGAGGATTTGCACAATGTTACTAGATCCCTTTAACGTAATTTTTTGCGCGCGAAAATCAACGCCCTGTAATTGCAGCGAGTAGCTTCGAGTGCATGTGAGAAGTCATCGTGGCCTAGTAATAATATTGCACCATTTATTTTGTGTTCAGTTGGTCAGCGATTCATTACTCCATGCACGAACCGTTTGTTACCACCCCTCTCTATGTAGATTTATGGTGGTGTTGGTGGGTAGGGGTAAGGAGTGGGGAGCGGGTATACGATTGGGTGGGAAGTGATGTTAGAAAGGCCGTTCGCATGAAATACATCCGTACTGTGGGAATGATTTAAGAATGTAATGTTTTTCCAACATGAATTGTATGTGAGCTACTACACAAAACCTGATTTTATCCTATAAGTGGCGTAGCTATGGGGGCACAGGACATTAGCTAACATGCTATCACGGAGCTTAGATTAAGCTATGGAAACATAAGGGCACGTTGAATGACTACTTAGAATTAATGGGATCTAGTAACTTTGGGCATGTAATGCGTGTAATGCGTGAACATTTCACATTAAATGGATGTTATACGGCCTAGTAATGAGCAAAAATGCAAAATGGTATTCTCTAACTCGTCTCACTGACTGTGTACACGGTTACGGCTATCCAGTGGATAGTTACATCTCCGAACACTTCAATCGTAAATATCTTTTGAACGAAAGGGAAATTTGAAGAAAAAAAACCTGTTTCATGCTTCTATTGGTAATACGGATACAACACAGAAAGAGAGAACCATGCACTAGATTTCTCATTAAGTTTTGTGGATTTGGACAATGTGACTAGATCCCTTTAAGTCACCTGCCTCTCCAGGAAGTCAGTGGCAATGCGATGCACGCTACACCACTCTTGAATGCATATATTATTTGTATCTAGATAAACCTATACTGAAATGCCCCGAGTTTAACCCTCTCACTATCAGAAACGCGGGAAGTGTGGTAACACTATGGCTTATCACGACGACGCGGTGTCCAGGCCCCATATTCATGAAACCCTGCTAGCTTACCTCCTTGCTAAGTGTATTTAAAATGTGCAGTTTATTGAGCAACAAACATTTTTCCTAGTCCCCAACTAGGATAAACTTGGTAAGCCTTAGGTACCCTCTATAAGTTAGCCTTAGTTAACAACTAACATATCCTGTGTATAATTCTTAGCCACGTCATCTAAAATAGACTTAGCAAGGAACTAAGCTAGCGGGCTTTCATGAATATGGGCAAAGATCACTTGGGTCAAGTCGATAGGTTAACATCTACGGTAGACGAGCGTAGCGTGCATTTCTCTCTACTCTTGCCCGTCGGGAATCGGTAACACGTTGAAAACACCCGGTTAACACTTTTATCGAAAGTTTGGGGCAATCGTGGGAATAAATACACTTTATACGAACTCGTGTTAACACTTATCAATTTATCAGACAGCGGGTAACATCGCACAGAGGAGGAAATACCCATAATAATTTCAAAGACGGTGCTAAAAACAAAGCACAGTGTCTTACAAATAAGGGAATGGGAATAATAGAGAATGCGAAAAGTAACTCTCTTTCGATCCTGGTATTCTTGAATCTCTAGAATTGTGTTAGAAGTGTTAACGCAGTGCGTTAAAGAGAAGTGTGAGAGTTCGACCACTGATCTCTATAAAAACATGTGGATATGCACATTCCCACTGAACACATTCTTATGAGTTGACGCCACGGAGCTGCCATATTGCTATAAAACCTAGTAAACACAAAAACTATCTGGATTTGTATGTAATATACCTTCATAGTTTTTGTTCTTTGCGTGTTTGAAATTGTAAGAAAGATAAAGACACACATAATACGTACGTATTCATTGTAAAGTCAAAATGAAACTGAATTCTCTTTTTGTGGTAGTATGGCACACTCATGTACATTATGTGTCACATATTTTGTCAGTCATTGCGCATGATCTCTATCCATATCGTTGTATTGAGATCAGTGAGCTCAACATAGTCGCCCCACTCGCTTTTATCGATTCAATTTGGCTAGACGTGCTTTGAGTTTGACAGATAACTGCCTGTCAGTCGTTATAATTATACGGCGCACCCGATCCAGTTTGTTTTGATCAACGCTTATATAAATTTCCCGGCGGTATTTCGTTATTTTATTATCTTTTCGTGGGGAGAAAATTGTTTGGAACATTTTTGACGTTGATTTCGAGGTGTGATTGAGTTTATTGAAGCCCGGTTGCAGCTGGCGCGGGGTAAATGTTTATTAGATTTATATCGCCTGCCGCATATATTATACACAAAGTCAATTTAGTCGATGAGAAAAATGGCATTCCGAATCAGTAACTCAGCGTATACCATTGTAATTAAATCATAAGGAAAATGGGAAAGCTTCCCGAGGTGTTGATTAATTTATGTGTTACCCCTATTTGATTTTGATTTTCCTTTTGTTGTACATAGTTTTCTTTTTACCATGTTTAATAAAATGAAACAAGGTTGGTCGTCACATAATGTTATAAATGACTAGAGGATAGCACCAATACACGAACAGGCAGAACGAACATATACGTATACACGCACACATGCAGAAAACACACACATACACAAACACACGCCCAAACATACACACATACAAACAGACGAACGCGTGACTATTATTTGTGTCATTAAACAAAAAATCGTTATTATTTCTGTGTAAGTTGTGCTACTGGTAATTGTTTTTTATACGACTCCCTTATTTTTGTTGGTAAATGTGAATATATTTAATGTTTTATCAATCTGTGGTGCTTAAAGGGACTTAGTAACATTGTCCAAATCCTCAAAATACAATTGGAATTCTAGCGGTTCCCTCATATACCTTGTTGTATTCGTATTAACAAAAAAAGCATGGGACAGGTTTCGGTTTTTCAAATTTCCCTTTCGTTAAAAAGATATTTACGATTGAAGTGTTCAGATGTTAAATAACCCAACGGATCTCGAAAACCGTGTACAAAGTGAGTGCAATGAGTTTGTGAACATCACTTTGCATTTTTGCTCATTACTCGGCCATATAACGTCCATTTGACTTGAAATTTTCACACAATACCCTGTGGACATATATAACAACAATCAACCATTCATCACTTTTTACACATGTCAACAACGTTACTAGATCCCTTTAAAGTCAAAACTTGGATGAGTGATGGGCCTTATCCTTATTTCAGTGTACCACCATGAGCGTAATTACATGCGTAGACTTATTATTCGATAGTAAGATTACCTACTAATAGTAATAACATGATTGATAGGGATATTAGTACAAGATCAAGAAAATTTAAAGTAACATTTTAGATGAGTAGGCCTAATGGATCGTAGTTTCTTGTGTCAAGAAAACAACGTTTATTAATAACTTTTTAATGATAGGTCCATTACTAAGTGCTAATACAAACGCCTTCATGAGTCTTAAGAACCCCACAGACCGGTAATGCTCCCTTATCCTTGCCATCATGAGAATAACAGTACTATAATATGCGTAGACTTTTCATTCCATAGTACGATTACTGACTAACGGGATTAACATGATTAATAGGGGTATCAATACAAGATCAAGAAAACGTCATTGTTGTGAGAAAAGATAAATCCAGCCAAAGAGCATACATATTTAAAAACAAATATTCTATCATGGCTCAATTGAGTAAAGCCCGGCGCAGACAGAGCCGACTCGACCCGATCCGACTGGTTTAAATCAGGCTAGAGTTGGGCCCGGTCGGTCGGAGCAGATTTATCGCGTTGAATCGGCCCCAACTGGCATCCGACTGTCTCTCGACTGGCAAAATGTGTGTCGCGAGGCACTGAAAACTGAGCCGATCGGAATGACAACCCGGCTCTGTCTGCGCCGGGCATTATGGATACCATCTTGTAAGTCGGAGACTTCTCTATGTTATGCCATGATATTTTCAGAGGATAATTGTTTCTGATTTGGGAAATATTTATTACAAAATAAAAGAGAGCTACATGATACATGTGTTATTTAAATGCCTCAAAAACTTAAACACTATTATCACCCCAAGTACAAAAGAAAATACCCCCCCCCCCAAAAAAAAATTAAAGGGAGATGAGAGCTTCATTTGTTATATTACATGGCTTACAACTAAAACATTATTATCACCGAAGTACACAAGTGAATTAACGACCTTCTCGTTCTCAACCGTCATGTTTGTGATGATTGGACACGTAACTCATATAATAGCCTTCCCGTTTGCTGCAATAAGGTCTTAAATGCGTCTGATGTAAAGACGCAGGTGAACACGTCCTGGGTCATTCAACCCATTGCCATGCACGTGACACGTTCTCTCGTCGGTCATCCTGTAATCCTGTAGATATACATGTATAGCTATCATCCCATGTCATGGACAAACTGCATATAGGTTTATAAACATTGATATTAGATATCATATGGCCAAGTCCCACTTCCTATCCGTTTGACATCCGGAAGGTACTAGCAGGAAACGAAATGATGCGGACCAAGTTCGGAATGGACTAGTATAGTATACTTTTAATTCATCTCCGTTCGCGTGAAACGAAACGTCATGGAACTTCGGCATTTGCAAGATACTGACCGTTTCGCCACATTTTGGTCGGATAGGAAACGGAAGGAGAGACGGTGCAGTGGGACTAGCCTTTACGGCCATATGATATATAATATTATCACCTGACTTATACAGTACATGTCGCTGCCGTGGTCTATTTTAGGATAGACCATGGGGATAGCACATGGCCCCAGATTAAGTCAGATGATAAAACAGTTATTACATTTGTTGTCGGGGAAAATCACGGAATATTCCTCGGGATTTCAAATGCTATTTCGTGAAGAAAATAAGTCCCTCGACTTCGTCTCGGGACTTATTTACTCTTCCCTCAATAGCATTTAAAATCCCTCGGGATGTAATATTCCGTGCTATACCCTCCACCGCCATGTAATAACTGTATACTATCGTTATAAACGTATGATGTTTGTCCATGATACGGGATAATAGATACATGATGACATACGTGAGAAAAGGAGAAGAAGGGGTTGGACTATAGGCCATAATTAGGATGATTGTGCGCGATGTGGGCGCTTTAATGAGGGTGAATGCATAGAATTATGAATAAACAAACCAACCCGTTTATGTTTCTATATTGGGATCTAATGATTACGCAGATGAAAATGCCTCGGCCATTGCCCACGTATACAGGTGTTCCTATTCGCCCAGTGTGTGGATAATTATTCCCCTTCTTGGTCAAATGGCCTGGACATTATACAAAATAATTGTTATGGAGGTGATATGATTATGCTTTGAAGCAGATATAGCAGATATGCTTGTTAAATTCTGAAATAATTATATAACGGTATCATGGCCACTGCATATTATTATGTACGATTGTGAAAAAAGTGAATATTGAATCCAGCGCTGGCTTCTTTGTTCGGCTTTTCATTTAGCGGAACCAAGGGAGGATGATTGTTATGTAGCTAAGCAACTGTTACATTTTCCTCTTATTCGATTATTATACTAACTAATTCGATATAAAAAATGGTTTCGAGGCAATGTCTGCTTGAATGAATGTTTTTTTGCAAGTACAATATATTGTAAAGTAAGTATAAGAAAGTAAAGTAAGTATAAGAAAGTAAATTAAGTAACATTACTTACCGTTCGTTTCATAATAAAGGAATGGCAATTAACGTGATGCCTTCCTCTGAAACTCTGTACGTTATATCACTATAATCTTTAAAGGGATAGTTGAGTTCTGGTAAGGAGAGTACAGTTTTAGTGAAACTGAATTTTAGTAACCAAAACCTGCATTATTACATTACAAACTAATAGTTATAACTAGAAAGGAACACAAAATTACAAATGACGTAGTAAAGATCATTTTTTTTTTTTTTTTCCAATGATATTTATTTTATTCATTGCTCAAAACAAAATAACAATAACAAACAATAAGAGAAATCAGTACATATAATATAATCAGTATGTTAACGTATTTTCACATCTTAACATAATCATGTAAAATATCATTTTAAATTTACATCTAAATAATACAAACAAAATTGTATTGTTGTACATCAAATAAAGCAGAGCATGAACATAAAAAAGGGGGGAAAAGAGGGAAAAAAAAAACTCTTTTCCCCTCAAAGAACACACCTATACAAGTGCTTACATACACACACACACACACGCGTGCACACACCCACACACCCATCCACAGAAAACATGCCTACATCTGGTGAGAATCTCGACCCTTATGTCCGCCTTATTAATTTTATTGCTTCTGTTTGCCTTCCTTATTCTAAATTGTCCCACTTTCTAAAATGATACGTTAGTGTACCACGGTCCCCAGCTAAATTCTTCTCCTCCTTTCTATTTTCTAATAATCTTTTCTTTATCTCCAAAGCAGTTGGTGGTTTATTTCTATTTTTACTATCTATAAATATCATGTATTTTACCAAAATTATTATATGATTTAATAACTGTTCTTTCCCTATATTTAACTCAACTATTCCTACGTGGATATCTTTCCAATTTATATTTCTAATCTCTACTAAATTAAATAAATTTCCACACGCTTCCCAAATTGGATTTACTTTCTCACAAAGAAAAAACAAATGCTCGTAAGTTTCTTCATATTTACCACAAAAAGAACATAAATTACTATCAACCATTTTAAATGTATATAAATGTAATTTAGTATATATAATATTATAAAGCATTTTAAATTGAAATTCTCGAAGCTTACTATTCAAAGTGCATTTTCTAAGTCTTAAGAATATTAATTGTATGTCTTTCCCATTAATATTATAAATCTGCTCTAAATTTCGTTCTGCATATGATTTTTCTACTTTTTTACTCAATAAAAAAGTATATATCATTTTTGAAGTAACCTTATCTAACATATATACCTTGTCAAAAATTAAAAGATTCATATCTAATTCCCTATCTATATTTAAGTGAATATTTTTATTCAAAAATTGTTTCCATGAAGGGGGAATGCCAAGAAAAATACGTTGTATTTCCATAATCTCTAAACTATTTAAACCTTTTCTTTGAAATTCCTCATTTGATTTTATATTGCCTTCCCCATCAACAATATGATGCAACCTATAAATATTCTTTTTAAATAACTGTTCATTGAAAGGAACATGTCCATCAATAAAAACAAATCTATTATTATAAATAATTTCATTCCTTTTAGAAATATTTTCTTTTAACAAAAATGTTTTTGTGGCAATCCAAGCGTCCAACATGTCTCTATAAAAAGCTGGTAATGCTAATTTAAAAATATCTATGATTGCATTATTATTATAAAATATCAAAGTTCCACCAAAATCTTTAGTTAAATAATTAAAATATTGCTTCCATCCCATATTTGCATCCCCCGTTAAAAGTCTCTTTACCCACATAATCCTCTGCACTAAAATGAATAAATGGAAGTCAGTTAATCTTAGCCCACCTCTACAATAATCCAAGAACATTACATTACGCTTAATCTTATCTTTTCCATTCCACAAAAAGTCAAAAACCAATTTATCCAAATCTTGAAATACCCAATTCGGTACTGGTGTCAGTGCCGACACATAAATTAATTTTGACAAAATAAACGTTTTTATCAATTGAATTTTTCCCATTAAAGTTAAATCTCTTTGTTTCCACCACGATAGCAACTTTTTAATTTTACTCAAAATTTCCTTATAATTTGTCCTTTCCTGAACTTCAACATCTAAAGAAAAATAAATACCCAAAATCTTCACTATTTGTACTATTTTACCAAATGGAAGAGCAATATCTTTATTTTGAGAAGGGCCTAACAATAATATGAAAGTTTTTTCTTTATTAATTTTTAATCCAGAATTTCTAGCAAAACTTTCAAACAATTTCTCCACCCTTTTAAATGATTTGGAGTCCCGAATAAAAAGAGTCATATCGTCTGCATAAAGAATTTGTTTTATTTGTACGTTATTGAACGTGAATCCTTGAATTTGAGGGTCTTTATATATTGAACGAACTAAAATTTCAATACAAAGTATAAACAAATATGGGGACAGGGGGTCCCCCTGCCTTACCCCCCTCTTAATATTAAAGTATCCAGTAGATGCGCCCCCATTAAAAACACAACTTTGAGCATTATTATAAATAGTCTCCACCCATCTACAAAATGACGGTCCAAAACCAAATGTAATTAAAACCTTCTGCAAAAAAGTATGTGAAACTGAATCAAAAGCCTTTTCAAAATCAATTATCATCATATATCCAGGTATTTTATTGACTGATGTATGATGAATTATATCATCTATGATTCTTATTGCTTCACCTATATTTCGATCTTTTAAATATCCCACCTGGTTGACAGAAATTATTTCATTTAAAACTTTTTTAATCCTTATTGAAAGCACTTTAGTTAAAATTTTGTAATCTACATTGAATAAGGATATTGGTCTATAATTTTTTATAAATAGGGGGTCTTTTCCTTCTTTATGAATTAAACTTATAACTGCCTGTTTTTGTGACGAAGATAATTCCTTTTTTTCGAAAGCTAAATTTAAAAAGTTTACTACCAAATTTCCTATTAGTGGCCAAAACTGTACATAAAATTCCACACTTAAACCATCGTTCCCCGGTGATTTATTACATGCCATTTCTTTTATAGCTGCCAAACATTCTCCGTTAGTTATTTTTCCTTCACACAATAAACTCGAATCTAAATTTAATTTTGGCAAGTCCTGAAAAAAATCATCCACAAAGTAAATTTCCTCCTCTAATTGAGCATATAGCTTACTATAAAACATAG
This sequence comes from Echinarachnius parma, assembly GCA_037951105.1. Lineage (NCBI taxonomy): Eukaryota > Metazoa > Echinodermata > Echinoidea > Clypeasteroida > Echinarachniidae > Echinarachnius > Echinarachnius parma. The sequence continues at coordinate 21,371 of JBAMJV010006095.1, forward strand.
ATATTTCTTGCATAATATTTTTTTGATCAAAACAAATATTTTCATTTATATAAAGTTTACTAATTAATGTTTTCTTTTGATTAGACTTCATTAATTGAGTAAAATATCCAGTGTCTCTTTCTCCACATTCATAGTGTGAAGCTCTAGAGCGAATTTTAATACCTTCATTAATATAATTATAACAATCCTGTAATTCTTTTTTTTTCCGTTCCAAGTCATCAACTTTTCCCTGGTCTATCCCATTCAACAATTCATTTTCCAACTTAAAAATATCCTCTTCCAAATTTGCAATTTTTTGTTTTCGTTGTTTTGCCTTTTCTTTTGAATATTTTCTACTAACATTTCTAATTTTCATTTTCAAAAAATCCCATAAAACTCTTTTATCTTCTATTTCTATTTGAAATTCATCTTTGAATTGAATAATTTCCTCTTTAATACAATTAATATATTCAATATCTTGACATAAACTATTATTCAATTTCCAATAGGATCCTTGAAACTTAAATTAATTAATTAACTTATCATAAAATTGCAGCTGAATGGCTGAATGATCCGGAGCCATAGAAGGAATTATATCACACTTAACAACTACCTGTTCTATTTGCTTAGAAACCAACCAATAATCTAATCTACTTTGCATAAATGGATTAATTTGCCTATACGTAAACTGTTTCTTTAATCCATTTCGTACCCTCCAAATATCCAGCAATTCAAATCTATCTAAAAATTGTTCAAATAGAATATTAAATCTAGACTGAACGTTGTGTCTACTATTTCCAAAATAATCTAAATCTTTATTTAAAATAATATTAAAATCTCCTCCAATAATTATTGCATTATTTTCTTTATTAATGTTCCTTATTAATTTTTCAAAATTTACTAAAAAATCAATCTTCTCTAATTCTCTTCCTCTTACTGGCAAATAAACATTAGCAATTATCAATTTCATCCCCTGAATGATGCATTCCATTATAACATATCTACCATTATCATCTGAGATAACATTTAAAACCTGAATATCTAATTTATAGTCTATCAAAATAAGCACCCCTTTAGTATGGTTTGTCCCATGATTAAAATATGAACTCCCATTCCATGGCAATTTCCAAGTCTCCTCAACTTCAATTGTACTGTATGTTTCTTGTAAAAAAACAATATCTACTCCTTTATCTTTACACCATATACAAATTTTTTCCCTCTTTGATTTTTCTCGGATTCCATTAACATTCAAAGAAAGAAAATTACACCTAATATAACTCTCTTTACCCTCCATAACTAAATATTAACATACAAATATTCATGCATTCTTTTCTCCATATATAAAATTCTAAGGCACGGGCTAACAAGAGCAGGCTCAAAAATATATAAATTACTCCAAAAGCTGACATATTGGTCGAGGTCCCCAACAACATAGGCAATGCAATCAACATTCACACACACCACACACAACAGACACAGTAACTGAAACTAAACTAAATTGTAAGATATATACACTAAACATTGCTCCTAGTTGAGGTTTCTACGACAAAAGAAATAAAAAAAGTGTACCAAACACCAACAAAAACAAAAAAACATTTCCGCTACTCCAAAAATAAACGTCATTTCTTACAAGCATTTGCTGTCAGGGTAGTTCTATCACAACACTAAACAGTTTACGGTATATATACGGTAAAAAAAAATAAATAAATCAAAAAACGGTCATGCTCACAGTTTGCATCAACCCATTTGAGGTCATGGAACCAGGTCAAAACCTCAGAACTTGCAAAGGAACATTGTCAAACCCATCTATCAACGCCCGATTACGCAATACTAACTCATAACAACAAAACATTAGACCTGACTGTCCGCGGTCACCCTTTTGTGTCGGTGCACCCACTGATCCGATCCCTTGTAAGGAATAAATCCCAGTCAAGTTGCTATTCACTCTAAAACTAAATGCAACACTAAATAAAATCAATGGACGCCAAGTCAAAAATGGCCGAGTCTAAAAGTAAGGTTTTTTCTCTCTTTTTTTAAAATTACCAATAGCCAACCTTTCTCTAATTAAAACCTACTCAAACCCAACACAGGAATCCCGACCGCATCCCTCTACATTGTCCGAAGCTTTAATCCAATTCCACTCACAAGCGACCGAGCCACTACGGGGCAAAAAAAAAAAAAAAAAAAAAAAAAAAAAACGTTCCCTGCAACATCTAGTACAGTGTCTAGTCATTATAGTCATTTTTTAGTTTCCCTTTACTGCCAAGTTCAACAACTGTCAAAACAACAAACTTGTTGTCAAAACAACAACAACAACAAAATACAAAAATACAAAAATATCCACATGATTTGTCTATAATTAAGGTATCAAATTAAAGCTATCGCATCACCTGCAGGCAATTACATGTATAATAGTAAAGTCATCATGGTCATTGAACGATTTTTCCTTTACTATAAAGTTCAATGCTATCAACATACAAACCTTGCTTTTCTTTAAAAGCTACTCTAGATTATTTAAGTGTCAAGTGAAAGCTATTAACTTTTTTTTTTTTTACTTTTTTCTTTTCTATCAAATTCAATACAATCAAAAATAAAAAAAAAATAAAATAAAAAAAAAAAACTTGCTTTTCTTTAAATGCTTTTCCAAATTGTTTTCTATAATTGAAGTGTCAAATGAAAGCTATCACGTACCTGCAGACAAATATACTTGTCACCCAGGCATTGCCGCTCCATTGCTTCCAGTCGAGTCCCTTATCCTTTACATGTCCCTGGCTATCGTTCCTTCTCCATGCAATGCTGCTATCTCTGCTAAAGCCGCTAGCTGTCGCTGTCGCTACCGCTACCGCTACCGCTACGCTACCGCTAACTTTCTCTTCTCACATGCTGCTAACTCCGCTAACGCGAGATTCTCCTTCTTGAATCATCCCCGCTACTTCAGGCTCTCCTCGTGGTTGGCTTAGGTTCCTTCTGCCCAAATCGCGTGATGTTGCTTTATGTTGAGCTGCTGCTATATCCCCGCACCGCCGATGCCGCTATCGACCACCATCGCTGGCTTGAAGCTCTCCGCAGCGTCTGCCTTTCGGTTGCTTGAAATGTTTGAGTCGCTTGGATAATTGCGAGTAGCTCTCCTCCTCTGCTCCCGTACATCGTCCGCAGCCTCGTCGCGATCGGTGCCAGAAAAACCTCCTGCTTCTTGTCGAATCACCTCCCTAGGCCCTGCTGATCCGCCTTGTTCCGCCGTCGTAATCTCGTTCAGAAATCGTTGCTGGTCCTTCTGTGGTATCCATATGCGATTTACCATTAGCTTGGTCGGGTCCGAACGTGAGAAGTATGCCAGCTTACCTGCCCGTCTTGCAGCTTTAAATGCCGGCATTTGCATGTTTCTCACTTCCCTCACCTGCTTTGGTAGATCCACCGACACGTACTTCTTTGTCCCTTTCAAATTTCGCGCGTGATTCAAAACCACCGTGGCATCTGGATATCGAAGAAATCGAGCCTTAATTGGGCGTGGGTTCGATTTTGACGGGATACGGTGGAGTCGCTGAAACTCGATATCTTTCACTCTTTCTTCGGGTAGTTTTAAGTCATGTACAAAGAAATCCCTCACCACCATTTCCGTGTCTTCATTATCCTTTTCTTCCAGCCCTATGAAAAGCAAATTCTCCCTTGCAATATATGTTTCCAGCTGATTTATTCTGTCCTGTAGCTTCACCTCCTTTTCATCAACTTTCCTTTCTACGTGTGAGATCTTTGCTTTCAAAGTTTCCGTTTCTGCTCCCTGAAATGTAGCTGCTTCTTGTAGATCTTTAATATTTCCGTCAAGCCGTTTCAGATGCTCACTCAGATTCAATTCCAGGGTAGAAAACCGTTCTTCTATTTTTGCTAACTGATTGTCTAGCATTTTCCTCATTGCAGGGAGTAAATTTGACTCAGGGCTGGGAGGCGAATCGGGTTTGTGTCTCTTTGCACTATTATTGCTGCTTTTTGCACCGATTGCTGTAGTCCGCAAGCCGTGAGACATGGCGTTAGCTGATTGGCTGTACCGTGGGCGGAGGGGATTCGGCGGGAAGAGGGGAAGAGGGGAGCGCGAAAAAAAAGACGTGTTCACTCAGCGACAGTCATCGATGTTTTGATCGTTATCATTAAAAAAGAGCTGTTAAAACGTAAGAGGGCGCTCTCTAAACACTCCTCGGTTTCAACCATTTTGAATACAATATTGTGCATGTGATGTTTTGTTGAAATAAGGATTAGATAGAGAAATAACTAACAACTATTTAAATACCTATTTTGTAACTTTTTGAAAAGAGGAAGCATTTGTTTGAATTTTTAACGGCTGGTTCAAAATTCTCTAATAAACCTGGGGCCCCAGCTTTATTACAAATTGTGGTATTTATGGTTATTTCAGCCGTCTCTGAACCGATTTTGATCACACAAAGATGATTTTATTATTTAAATATTATGCTCTTTCTAATTTTACACTCAGTTTTTCATTACCTCACAAAAAAAATAAGTAGTCTAGCGCCCTCTGTACCAAAACTCAACTATCCCTTTAACCCAATTTGTTGACACTATTTTATTGCAGGTATACATAATGTCAACCGTATTAGGACTTACTACTTGACAACTTGGTAAAAATGAGTTCAACACTTTTGTTCCTGGCAAACCCTTTTTGGTTGAATCAACAAAAGTGCGTTTCGCTCTAGTCTACAAACCTCATTTGCACAAATGGGTTCTAGGATGCTGCAAGAGACCAATGACAAGTATATTTCATCAAGAACTACATGTTACCCACGACTCATACTATACATGGCGTAGTATATTAACCTGCTTGCAGCTTAGCAAGCTCTTGGGCCCTTCAACCATTTGAAGGAATAGGTTTTAAACAGGTACTCATTTACTACACCAGGGTTTAGAACAACAATTATGGATAAACTACACTGCTGAAGGAAATACGTGCTGCAATAAAAAATAATTAAACAAAGCTGTACCAATTTGATTCCTTCATCCACTCAGTCAATGCATGGATGGGATAGTAGAACAACATAATTTGAGGTCATGACTACAGGGGAAACCAATAAGCTTTTAAACCGGGGATGTGGTGAACAGGGATGCGATGAAGTAAGACGCAAGGAGGAGCATTCTGTACGCACAGACCACTGTCAATGTTATCACAAAACACCATCGGGTTTGCCGCCATCTAGCGGCAAAAAAAGCATATACTATAATCAATAATTCAGACAAATCCGCGAAATAGTCTATCAGGTTATGTAAAGCAGCATTTTTTTTTGCTATAATCTTGGAAACACTTTTTAATTTGGTCTAAATACATTACTGATGATAAAAAGTGATGTTTCCATTTTTTATTTTTGGTCCCAGGGTGCATTTTGGCGATTTTAAAGATAATGAGCTAATTTGCATTTTTTTGAAATAAGGTCAGGGGTCATTTTCTATCTAGGAATAGTACAATATTGATAAAAACTAGTATTCTATGGTATTTTGGGGCAAGGATTCCATTTCCGGTGCTCGTTTGTAAGTGCTGTATGGGAAACACTCTGAAATCCAAGATGGCTGCCCCTAATTTGCATATTTATGAATATTATTGTTTTTCAGTGGCTACAGCCCCTAATAAGCAATAATTCCGGATTATTATTTGTCAGTTATGTTCTAAGTATGTATTTAACATATCAAAGATGAGTTGCCATCGTGGCAACCTCTAGTAATGCATATTATTTGCATAATTATGTATTTTACCTAATTTGCATATTCCCCCAAATCGAGTATATTGGGAACCCGGCAAGTAAAAAAGACAAGTAATACCACTTTTCCAACGTTTTAGGGGGCAACAAATCCATTTATGATACTTATTTACCTGTATCACCTCGGCAACCAACATGAATCCAAGATGGCCGCCTTTGTCATTTTTAAGTAAATATTGCTATTTGCTACTTTAATGACATTTAATTTATCAAAATATGATTTGTTTACTGAAAGCAAACAACTACATTGTGATTCAAGTATTCTAGTTGCTCATTCCAATAATTAAAAGTCAAAACATTATAATATCAATCTAATATAACCGAAATAATATAGACGTGTATCATAACATGCATAATTTAGGGAGCAGCCATCTTGGATTTGAGATGGATGCCATGGTGATACAGGTAAATAAGTATCAAAAATGGATCTGCTGCCCCCCAAAACCTTGGAAAATTGGTATTACTTATCTTTTTTACTTGTCGGGATCCTAATATACCCTATTTGGAGGAATATGCAAATTAGGTAAAATACATAATTATGCAAATAATATGCATTGCTAGAGGTTGCCACGATGGCAACTCATCTTTGATATCTTAAATACATACTTAGAACATAACTGACATATAATAATCCAGAATTATTGCTTATTAGGGGCTGTAGCCACTGAAAATCAATAATATTCATAAATATGCAAATTAGGGGAAGCCATCTTGGATTTCAGAGCGTTTCCCATACAGCACTTACAAACGAGCACCGGAAATGGAATCCTTGCCCCCAAATACCATAGAATACCATTTTTTATCAATATTGCACTATTCCTAGATAAAAAAATGACCCCTGACCTTATTTCACAAATATGCAAATTAGCTAATTATCTTTAAAATCGCCAAAATGCACCCTGGGACCAAAAATAAAAAATGGAAACATCACTTTTTCTCATCAGTAATGTATGTAGACCAAATTAAAAACTGTTTCCAAGATTATAGCAAAAAATTTCACAACATTTATTTGTACTACATTAGGGGATATACTAAAAACCTACTGTGAAATGCCTGTGTTGGGTTTGTCGCCATCTAGCGAGCAATATCATACAATGACATTGTGTAAAATAGGCATCGATATAAAAATGTGTATATCGATGAAAATAGGAGGGAAAATTCAGCACAGTCCAAACTGGACTCGACCGTAATGGTCCGTCCTGGGTGCAAACGTTAGCTTGATGATTATCACCTTGGACTTGGCCTAGAGTGTTGGGAGCCGACGGCGGTACTTGCATTCATTCTAAAACATTGCATAATAACATGGATAAGGATAGTAACTACATCATTAACTGTAAGCTGGCGCACACCTTATAAAGGTCTGTGTGCAAGCATCGATATAGTTGTTTTGTACACAAAACAAATGTTTATATTAAACGCGGTGTCTCGCCGTAACTACTTTATTGGCGATCGGACAATAGGTGGGAAACAGACGAGATTAAAACCGTATACAGAGTTTAGAGCTACTACTGTGTATCGGGCAATGAAAATATGAAACAAATATCATTATTCCCTACCAGGCTTTGTCAGATCCGTGGTCAGATACCCATTTTAACTCGTGCCTCCCTGCTTTCAAGGGGGGGGGGGGGGGGGGTTGGGGGGGGTATTTCTTTTTCGAGATGGGGGGGGGGGGGGGTGTCAGTGAAGAATATTCGAGGGGGGAGGTGACAGGGAGGATTTTTCGAGGGGGGTGTCGGTGAAGATTTGTCAAGGGGGGAAGGGTGTGGGTGATGATTTTTCATAGGGAGGGGGGGGGGGGGGGTGTCGATGAAGATTTTTCAAGGGGGGATGGTTGTGGGTGAAGATTTTTCAAAGGGAGAGGGGGGGGGGGGTGTCGGTGAAGATTTTTCGAGGGGGAGGTGTCCATCAACATTGTTTCGAGTTGGCTGGGGGGGGGGGGGGGGGGGAGGGGGAGTGTCGGGGAATATTTGTCGAAGCCGAGTCCAAGATGTTTGGAGGCCGAGGCCGAGATCCGTCAAAGGACGAGACCACTTGGTTTTCGGGGGCCGAGACCATTGGTTATGATGGTCGAGACCACTAAAAGGTGGTCTCGAGACCGCTTACTTTTTCAAAAGGGGGGAGAGTTTGGATCCCCCCCCCCCACACCTACCCCTATGCATGTAAACAACCATACCAATACATTCCATGCCCCAGTGGAAATATAATACGCATTTCAATGCGTATTCCTTCATAATTATACACAACCATGTCAGTATTATACACATCGTTATGAAAAGCATTCATGAAATGATAGGTACATTTTGGTAAAGAGAGTACATTTTTAGTCTAACTGAATTTTAGTGACCAAAACCTGCATCATTACATTACAAACTAAAATTCATAACTCCACCATGCTCGAACGGAATACAAAATTACATATGACTCAGAAAAAAGCCTGTTATCATTCAAAAAGAGCTTTAAAACTCAAAAGGGGTAATATCTGTTTAATGATTAACTTAATATCGTGCGCAGCGACAGTGCAAGGTGCAATCAAATAATAAGGTCATTTAGGTCTCCCTTTTTAGAGCTCTCTATTCGAAGCAAACATAACTATAATTGTTTGAACAATAGTAGGTTTACTATTCGTTGTCATATTCGTCGTCTCATCGTCCCCGGTTCATGTTGTGCTCCTCATTGTATCAGGACTATTCAATGTGGATTTGAAGAAATTTAATCCAAGAGGGTCGAAAGGATTATCCTTCATTTGGACATACCACTGACACTGTTGACTGTACACAGGTCACTGCGACACCGTCCATAGCCAGGTTTGTGAAGTAATGTTCATAGTAGTTCATAGTAGTACTATCTATCTTTCATATTAGATTCTGTGTCTCAATAATTGGAAAGCCACACTGGAACTTTGTGTTAAAAAAATACTTTAATATGGAATAAATAGTATATTGTATATGAAGAGCTTAATTCAAAAAGGCGCTAAATCCACTTTTTCAACTTTCGAGAAAAATAGGTTTCTTTGGACAGCTTTGTGCACATACATATGGGAATATAAAAGTGAAACGTTCCATATTTTGATTGGAAAAAGTCCTAAAAAAATGATTTCTAGATAGCTATGTAGCTCATTATTGTACTGATATCGTCAACTCAGTTTGTATGGAAAATAGATTTAGCGCCTATTGGAACTAAGCTAGCTTATTGAGTTAGGATATATAAGATATATCTACATTATATGACATATTGTTTGACCAGCGTCTGGTTTAGTACATTTTAGTATAGGTTTTCCCATTCATTTTAACACTATTGTCATTCAATTTCATTAATTCGTCATTCAAATTCGTCCCGAGGAACCACCAGAGCGGAAATCCCAACTTCAATTTCGTCTTTCGTCAATCAATTTAACACAATCACCACACAATTTAGTCATTAGGCACACATTTTCGTCAATTGCAAATCAAATTCGTCGGTCACAGTTGCTGAGCACATAAAAGCGAAAGCAATTTTGTCAATTGGCAACCAATTTCGTCAAAACTCCATTCAAATTCGTCCTATGTATTTAGGAGGTAATTTTCTGTTATATATTGTCTTCATGTAATTGTTAAATTGTAACATTAATTATATAGGGGGTAACACACACACACACACACACACACACACACACACACACACACTCACACACTGGTTTTCCTATCCCCAACAAAAGGCTATACCACCTGACGAATTTGAATGACAAATTCACGAAATTGTTTGCACAATGACGAAATTGAACTTAACATTCACCACCCGCTCAGTGGCCGAGACGAATTCCAATGACAATTGACGATTTTGAATGCGAAATATTTGAAATTGGTTGACCAATGACGAAATAGAATGACCATTAACGAAATTGAAGTTGGGATTTACGCTCTGTTGGTTTCTCGGGACGAAATTGAATGACGAATTAATGAAATTGAATGACAATAGTGTTAAAATGAATGGGAAAACCTATATTACATATACCGTAAAAGTTTGACTAGAGGCGCTACTGGTTTAGAGGAGTATCAATAGCGCCAGCAAACATCCAAAACGATCCAGTATAATGAATATGTATCTAGCCTTTTGGCAACGATCTTCGAGCCGGTCTAAATGAATATTCATGATAGCATTATCACGCAAAGTTAGAAAAGATGAACGTTACTAAGGGTTGAAATCCAATCAAGCAAGCAGAAGTAGCTCTTGGGTCGGTGGTTGGTGCAAATCAGGATAAGGTAAAATTGCATCACGGTATGAAGAGCCGTAGGTTCAAGACGCACTGGATAAGTGATTTTATTTTATTTTTTTTATTTCATAGGAAATTTTGTTTTAACAGATGCCAGCATTTTGTGCATAGGAATGGGAATGAAAATTATCATTTCTGTGTTAACTTAAATACACAATTATTACATTCAGGTGAGTGAAGTCCTGACATTCTGCTAATTAAGCTTTATATATTAGTGGATGGAGGGGGTAGGGTCATTTTAAAATTGATTCATCACCCTGTTTCAGCCAACTCTTCATCAAGCACAAATTTTATTTTACTCTTTTCCGACCAAGAATTAATAACAACTTATGAATAGGAAGCAATGTTGAGCAACCCAGCCCCGCCCCCCTCCCCCCCCCCCCCACACACACACACGGACACAAACACACCCGTTATAGTATACATGCACACAGCACACGCACGCTATGACTACGATTATGTTCATTATGCATGGTTTGTTAGATTCGAACTTGAGATGCCGTGTCATGCATTCTTTGATTTTATGCTGCTAGTGCTGCACGTTGTAATACCCCCGTCAAATATAGCTACGCTCTCGCGCCGCTCCTAATCCCCATAATC
>JBAMJV010006096.1:0-69322 GCA_037951105.1 Echinarachnius parma
GATTATTTTACGGACCGGTCGAGTTACCCCACTGGGCGCGCACAAAAGAATCGATCGATATCTGGTTGACCATGGCATTGTATTCGCTTCTATTCAACCTAGCGTGAGTTCGCTGGTCAAGTAGTTCACACAATAGAGGCGATCGATATGCATAGTATAGGGTCAGCGAAGTGAAATTCTATGCGAAAACTATGATTCTGGCTTGTATGTGCTTGTATACGAATATCCTGAAATTAGACTTGTGTATTACCATGATAGAATTGTAATAAAACAATACTCACGCAACTAGAGTAGGGGAAACTTGATATACATGTAGCCAACGGTTCAATCTTTGTATTCAGCTAAATTATATTGTACTTACAAGATGCATACATGTATGTTTATGCAATTAATATAGCCCTTGCTCGAACCGAGAAATCTCGCTTCCCGTATATGAGTAGGCGCAACGGGGACCGAGAATTCTCGGTCCCCGTAGTGATCGGGTTAATATAAATGTGGTTACCAGGGGTAACATGGGTATTAAAAAAAACCGTGCATGACATTAATCATTCGCAGACTGCCTTCCGAGCTGAATTTTGTGCAATTCCGCTTCAGACAATCATTTTTGAGAGCGGCCGATCGGGGACGTAACGGCGGAACCCGAGGTGTCAAATGTGGAAGCACCACAGGTGTCGGGGGATAGCCAGCACTCCCCCCCCCCCCCCCCCCTCCCCAAACACACCGTGCACCCGTACCTACACCGCTGGGTGGCGGGCTACCTATACTACGGTCATATAGGTCTTACAGGTGAGGTGAGGTTAATATTATAGACCTCTCTAGTCACTACGAACCCTTTTCACGTCGCGTCCTATTTGGATATTAATCGCATTTTTATTGGGATGTTAGCATGGTTAGTGGCCCGGTATTTTCTTGACATCATTATGTTGACACGCCAGACCGGTTGGTGTTGACTCGTTTGTTCGAGGTGTCAAGATTAATTTTCTCGCCGGGCTTTGCGCGACACCTTTGTCCATCAGGACCGATCATGAAAGGAGAGGCCTTTTTTCAGAGGAAGGTGAAGGCCGTTTGCTTGAACATCCACAATCTTTCAAGCTATTCTTTTAGGGGATCACTCTATTTCCAATAAATTACATTTAATAATTTTAATAACATTTGTATGCTGTTAATTATTATATTTTGATGTACATGTATATGTTTGGTTGGAAACGGAAATAAATTGAACAATATCCTTTTATTCTGAGGCAAAAAATTAGGTACTTTTGTGACGGATCTGCTCGACTATTATGATCAGTGATCTTTGCCCCAAAACACGGGTGTAACTTTTCTATAGGCATGTGGGCTGTAGCCCCTAGCCCTACAATGGTTTCTGTGCAATCGATCCCAATTCATTTGTGTAATGTTTGTGGCCAGAATAATATGGTGTGATTGTTTGTGAGTTAATGCACTTGGTCTTTCGGGGGACATAATATATTAAAACATGAATAGATGAATTATGTCTGCTTTTAGTGAAGACCATCGTATATTTTATTATGGCATGTAATATTGGTTAACATATTTACCTTTCTTTTTGTAGGAGTCATTTTGCATTTCATTTTAACTTATCATTTTAACTTATCATTTTCATTTTCATTTATCTTTTCATTCAATATGTACAGCAAACTTGTCTATCGTTGTTCCTGCAGAAAAGGAAAACACTCAGTGTCATACAAAATATGTTACTGGAAACAAATCATTGTGTGCATGAATAAAATAAAATAAAATACAATATATAACTCCGGCAAACTCCTTTTCTTTGGCTTGTAACATAATTTCCATAATGTAGTGCATGAAACATCATCGCACTTTTATTTTCACTGTATCGGCCCAATGAAAATGCACGCGAGCTCGCAGTAACTCTGCACCGGAAATCTCTAAAAGAGCTACCTTAAATTATCATAAATTGTGCCAGAAATAATATTGATGCAGTGTGCTTATTAAAATGCCGACAAGCTGGAAAGTAGGCCATGTTTTTTGTTCCCGGGCGGAGAAATATATTCCATAACCTACATGTGTATTACGGCCAAGGGGGTTAGCTTGTAAACGTTCGAACTTAAAGGGTACCATCACCCAACAATAATATTGTTATAAATAAAAGTTAACATTTTAGTAGTCCATTCCACCAAAAAGTTCAGAAGTATATTATGTTTCCAGACATCGCCCGTGATTATTTTGTCTCCAAACGACGCGTGAATAAGATTGGCGCACTCCCAGACATTTGGCGCGTACGGAACCATGATGCCATAATGGATCCGTAAGTGGTGGTAATTAATTGCATTGTTAAAGTGTTGGGCATCTATTTGATATCACACAACGGTAAGAAAAGATATAATAATGTGTTGTTCTTTGCCTGGTTGTCCCCTTTAAAGAAACAAAAGCATGACAGAATATCATACGTGAAGAAAACTATTGAAATCTGTATTCGCTTGCAGACTAAAACATTGAAAAAAGGTGTTTAAAAACTAAAACAGACGACATATTTTAGGGTTGGTTTAAAATTGTAAACCTTATTACCAATTCACCCTTTTTCGCACTAATATAGATTCCCGCCTTGAACTGAACCAAATGAGTATAGTAACAAACACTACATAACCCATATTAGTATAGTAACAAACACTACATAACCCATATTAGTATAGTAACAAACACTACATAACCCATATTAGTATAGTAACAAACACTACATAACCATATTAGTATAGTAACAAACACTACATAACCATATTAGTATAGTAACAAACACTACATAACCCAGATTAGTATAGTAACAAACACTACATAACCCATATTAGTATAGTAACAAACACTACATAACCATATTAGTATAGTAACAAACACTACATAACCCAGATTAGTATAGTAACAAACACTACATAACCCAGATTAGTATAGTAACAAACACTACATAACCCAGATTAGTATAGTAACAAACACTACATAACCCAGATTAGTATAGTAACAAACACTACATAACCCAAATGAGTGTAGTAACAAACACTACATAACCCAGATTTTCCTCTACTTCGACGTGAACTTAAAAACAAACATGATAAATCGATAATCCAGTCTAGGATAAGATTAGAGCAGCTGGTAGCCGACTGCCTTCATCAATCTTTGATTGCGTTTTTGCACATTGCGTCGGTATTTTCCCTAACGTTAGTTAGATTTTCGGTCTTGATTGGGTTTGTGAATGGAGGAAATCTTACTGGAGAGGGCTGGTCATGGCTGATTACTTTATTACATTATCGATCCTCTTCTGCTTATGAATATGTCGATCCTTACGTAATACCTATTCATCAGGGGGGATGAATGAATAGATCACCCCCCCCCCCCCCATGATGAATATTAATCAATTACAGATCGACGCACATGAATATGTATTCACAAGCAAAGCTGCCCTGAAACAAGCACCAGAATAATCAAATTGCAAAAGAATAAGTTCATTGCGGGACGAAAATGAACTTAGAAATGTCCCCTGCATGGGAAGATCAACGTTTCACTAAAAGTTGTACCCAGCTGTGAATGCAAACAATCAAATCAAATCCATAGAGTAAAGCGAAGTCAGAACAAACTGATTTGGAAAGAGGGCAAGCTCAATGTAAATATTTTATTTGTTAGCTGTTTAGCGCGAGTTCCCCTAATATAAGGCCCCATCCACCCTTACTCCAAGGGCGTCGATTTCTTCTCATGGTTTGGGGGGGATGATCAGGGGGTTTGACCCAATGACGATGCGAAGCATCGTCAACGAGCCGCGAAGCGGCGAGGCGATTTTTTTGGCTATTTTGCTAAGGGGGGGGGGGGGGGGTTTGACCCAATGACGATACGGATACTGTGTGGGTCTGGACACAATGATGGCGTTTTTCTATGCACATCACACTTTCACTTGGCAGCCCAAGGGGGGGGGGGGGGGGGGGTTTAAACCCATGATGGCGTTTGTCTATGCACATCACATTTTCACTTGGCAGCCCAAGGGGGGGGGGGGGGGGGGGGGGGGGGGGGGGGGTTTAAACCCCCTAAACCCTCCCCCCCCCCCCTCCCGTAGATCCGCGCCTGGGGGGGTGGGTGTGGGAGGGGGTGTCCGCCTCCCACGGTAGGAAGCTTTTGCATTTTGGGGCTTGAAATTGTGCAATCTGGAGCATACCTAAGGCATCAATTTCACGTTTTATAAACTTGTTTCTGAGTTACCGTGTTATAGATAAACACAATTAATGAAATCAAGTTTGCAGAAAACCAAAGGGCGGATCGCACTTCTTGTTTTGCTTATGGTAGCCTCTTCCACAATTACATGCGCCAGTATACTTTTTTTTTGTTACCCTCCCAAATATTGGGGGGGGGATGATAATACAGGCCATCCCCCCCCCCCCCCACCTCAAATATTGGGGGGATATATCCCCCCATCCCCCCCCCCCCCCCCCCCCCGTGATCGACGCCCCTGCCTTACTCCTTGTTAGAGTTAATACATATGGCCAGCTAAATTCATTTCGTTCACATTGGAGAAAACACGTCGATCAGTAGCCCATTTCATAATGTAGTAAGTATCCAATTATTGTAACTATTTGGTCAACAGCCAATCAGCATGGAGCATTACAGCTGTTGGCTGTTGCCATGGTAGTTACAATAATTGGACACTTACAACAATTGCAACAATTTTATGAAATGGGCTACTGAACACATGGATATGGAATATTAAATTATACTACGTATGTTGTTTGTATTGCGTAATGTGTCGTAAAATTTGATTTACTGCTACATGTTGTTGTTATGGTTTGATGGCAATCAGTCAAATGTGACTATTGTTGCCAATTTCATTTCTCTTTATGATTCATTTTAAACAAATTAAAATTAAATGCAATGGCATTTATATTGTCTTAATTTTCATGCATAGTGGATTTAGCGCCTTTTGGAATTGAGCTGTCCGTATACAGTGAAGATATTGAAATTGATAAGAAGGTCATTGTACCTGACAGACTAATCATTATAGATGAAGTATGCACCATTTGTCTACCAGGGAAAAAATATGCACCATTTGTGGAAAGGAAAAATAAGAAGAATGTGAGTAAACCTTGGATTACAAAGTCAATAATGAAATGCATAAAACGCAAACATAGACCTTATTCTAAGGTCTTAGAGTCTAGATTTAATACTAATGTTTATGACAAGTATAAGCGGTATAGGATCTGTTAACATCTGTTCTAAGGAATGCCAAGAAGTTATACTATGGTCGTCTGTTTACAAAGTACGAGGGTAATTCAAGTAAAACATGGAAAACAGTTAATGAATTGCTTGGGAAACCGGATCAGACTAGGAAAGTTGTTGATAAATTACAAGTTGAGGTAGATGGTACATTTCAGGATTATAGAGAGCCCCCAGAAATAGTTGATATATTTAATGATTTTTTCGTGTCGGTTGGGCCAAGGCTGGCAGAAAAGATTAATGAGTTGCAATGTGAACATAGTTATAAGGACTACTTAGGAGAACCTCTTAGAAATTCCTTGTATTGGTCACCAATTACTCATGCTGAGGTTGAAAGTGTAATTTTGAATTGCGATATGAAAAAGTCATGTGGTAGTGATAATATTCCTGTTAATTTATTGAAAGATGGTGTGTATTATGTGTCGCAACCACTCTCATATATTTTTAATATGTCTTTTCAATTGGTGTCTTCCACGTTCTATGAGGATAGCCAGAGTCAGTCCGGTGTATAAGAAAGGTACAAGAACTGATCCAGGGAATTATAGGCCTATATCTGTCCTACCTATTTTAAGTAAAGTGTTTGAGAAGTTAGTGAATATTCGTTTAGGTAAATTCCTCGGAAAATATGATGTATTGTATAAACATCAGTATGGTTTTAGGGAAAAGCATAGTACAAATTTATCACTGATTAGCTTGATAAATCAGTTAATTAAGTTTCAGGATGAAGGTCGAATTACTGTAGGCGTTTTTGTTGACTTTGCTAAAGCATTTGATACAATAAATCATGATATACTCTTGGGCAAGTTAGAAAATTATGGTGTACGAGGAACTCAATTGAATTGGTTTCGTGATTATTTGAGTGACCGTCGTCAGTTGTGCATCATAATGGTTCCACTTCTGCCATGTCTTTAATTAAATGTGGGGTGCCCCAGGGATCTGTTCTAGGTCCTACACTTTTTTTGATTTATATTAATGATCTGCCTAGATCATCAGACTACTTTAATTTTAGACTCTTTGCTGATGACTCTAATATTTTTCATTCATT
Source organism: Echinarachnius parma (assembly GCA_037951105.1). Lineage (NCBI taxonomy): Eukaryota > Metazoa > Echinodermata > Echinoidea > Clypeasteroida > Echinarachniidae > Echinarachnius > Echinarachnius parma. The sequence continues at coordinate 6,275 of JBAMJV010006096.1, forward strand.
TTTGCCTAATCAGGCAGATATTAATTTATTGGAAATAACTGATAATTTAAAACATATTGATGAGTGGTGTGATGCGAATAAGATTACTATTAATATAAGAAAACAAATTTTATGATTATTAAGCCAAGGAGAAAAGAGTGTCGTATTGTTGGAGTTGTCAAAATTAAGAATGAGTTATTGAATGAGGTACACGTATCTCTTTTCGTTGGAATATATTTGATAGGTATTTGGTATGAGATGAACATATAAATAATTTATGCTCTGTACTTCGTAGGAAAGTAGGAATTTTGTATAGACTACGACACTTTGTTCCTAAACAAGTCCTTGTATTACTATATTATTCGTTTATTCAGTCACACTTAGCTTACGGCCTTGAAGTCTGGGGAAGTGCACCTTTGATGTTGATGAACAAATATTGGTGTTACAAAAAATGGCTTTGAGAGCAATTACTTTCAATAATAGAATGGCCTCATCCTCCCCATTGTTTTATTCATTAGGTATATTAGATGTGTTTAAGCTGTATAAATGATTAGTAACACTTTTTATTTTTAGCTGATTTATAAACATTTACCACACTCAGTGCTTGAATATTATACCTTTTTGAAAACTCTTATAATACAAGACAAAAAGATGAAATATTTTGGTTAAGCCTAAAGGCGCCGTCAAACCAAGTCCGACACGACACCACGACACGACAAAACGACATGCCTCACGACACAAACAAATCGATAATGTACAAACTCCATTGACCTGTCACACCGAACACGACTTCGTGTCGTGTGTCGTGCCTGTGTCGTGATGGGATTTTTTTGTCGTACCATCGAATCGCTCCCAGAGCGATTTTTCCAGCACGACACACGACACTTTGGACTTTTGGCCAATCAGAGTCGAGTATTCTTGCAAGTCTGTCTTTCGGCCAAAAATATGTCAAGGAAATTCCCACCAGCGATGAATTGTCTATGGAATTTACGTGGTAAATGAGCAGTTGCACGACTGTCTAATCCACATGAAGATTGGACATTTGTTAGCCATTTTGCTGCTATGGAAGGTAAATATTGAAATATATCATGTGTATTATAGACCATCCTAGTACATATTATAAATGTATTACTCATTTGGGCGTCCAAATTGATAAGAAGTTATGTATTTGCCACAATCATATAAACGGATTTTCATAGTCCCATGCGTTGTCAAATATGTTGTAAAAACACTGCACAGTCAACAGGACAACACAGCACTGTTAAGGCCTTATTTCTGTGCGTCATGCATGCCAAACTTATCTGGGCCAAATAATTCAACATCAAGTCATCATGTAGAAGTACTAAAGTTACAATAAGCTAAAGCCTAAAGTTAAGAGGCTCTACAATTTTGATGCAACATGTAATTTGTAAGTTTTCTCCAGATAGTTGCATGCCTTGCATTGTAAAATTTGTATTCAAATGATTGTGATTTAATCAATTCAATATGGGCTCAGATTTAAGAATTAGGTGTAACATGTTAAGTTTTTACTTGATACAATTTATTTTTTCATTAGCAAAGCATGGGTAATAAATCTTGTCCATTCCTTTCTTTTATCAACAGGTTACAATTTAGCTAGACAGCCTCCATCAAGTGCCTTGACGAAGGAACACCAAATGAAAGCTTTGAAGAGTAGGACAACACTTGGACCAACCATTTACAATCTATACAGTAAGTTTGGTAGAACATGTAGATATAGTTGAAGATGTTATTGCTATTTGTCAGTACTTGAACTTGTGTAATAACTTATATTTTAAGTCTGGCCTTGGGCTTGGGCTTGGGCTTTGGCATGCTTGAGACTGAATGATGCACATGCAGATCACAATGAAATAGGCCTAGCTGAACTGAAGGTCTAGGCCTAGGTCTAACTAGTCTAGCCTAACTAGGCTAGCTAGACTCTAGTCCTGGTCGAGTCACAAAGGACGAAGTGTATGAGTTTATGACTTTGTATCTGTACTCTGTAGCTTTGGGCTTGACGGTAGCGTGGTCTAACAATCATTTAAGAACATCTCAAGTCATTAGTAGTCGTGGTTTAAAAATAAAATGATACTTCATTTGATAGATGTATCAATCTAGACCATGGCACGCGACCGAGACAGGCGTATGCGTTGTCACTAGGCCAGGCCTAGTTAGGCCAGGACTCGGTTGCCTAGCAAGGCCTTATTTCTGTGCGTCATGCATGCCAAACTTATCTGGGCCAAATAATTCACATCAAGTCATCAGGTAGAAGTACTAAAGCTAAAGTTAAGGCTAAAGTTAAGAGGCTCTACAATTTTGATGCAACATGTAATTTGTGAGTTTTCTCCAGATTCTTTTTTTAGATGCATGCCTTGCAATCTTGCATGGTATTCAAATTCTTGTGTTTTAATAAATTAAATATGGGCTCAGATTAAAGAATTATGTGTTCACATAGTTTTAATAGTGTCCATGTTAAGTTTGTACTTGATACAATTTATTTTTTCATTATCAAAGCATGGGTAATACATCTCTGTCCATTTCTTTCTTTATCAACAGGTTACAATCTAGCTGGACAGCCTCCATCGAGTGCCTGCCTTGACGAAGGAACACCAAGGAAAACCTTTGAGGAGTTAACTACATGGACAACGCTTAGACCAACCATTCACAATCTATACAGTAAGTTTGGTAGAACATGTAGATATAGTTGACACTTGCCTTGAATATGTTATTGTCATTTGTCAGTACTTGAACTTGTGTAATCAATTCATAAACTACAGCAACATTATGCACATTTCAATACTCAAATTCAAATTTGGTCTGCATAATTCAGGGTACAAATTAATATCTAATATTGGAGTTTTATATACTTTGTGTCTGTTTGGTGATGCACTTATAGCACAGTGCATGTGTAGCATGGTCCAACTGATTTGGAGCACTGAAATAATTTGAGGACACACTACACATTGTATTTGTTTTGTTTTTTAATTTTACCGTACCCCCCCCCCCCCCCCCTCCCCTTAGTGAAGGGGGGGGGGCAATGTTCCGCCAGAGATACGCCACTTATGTTTGCAACATTAAAATAAAAATGATATCAAATTATCTGTGTTTTTTTATCGTTTTTTTCAGCTGTGTTGAAGGATCTGGATTGTATGGTGACTGTCAGAAGTAAGCAATGTACCAAGATCTAAAGCAGCTTGAGTTGTCCTTGTTAAATTAACATAGTTTGTATGTCTTGCATCATAAAACGTATGTAAACTATAATGTAGGATGGTTACTAAAGTTTAATGTTAACCACTATATCATCAAGGCGGATAATAATGCATTATCAGTCTTACTTTATTTCTTGTTAATAGGAACTCCAAACATGCATTACATATATGTGTACATGTGGGAATTCTTCAACTACTTTTAATATTACTGGAAGAGATTGAGCCCTTGAGTGCACATGTTTTAACATTTCTTGCTTAAAGAATGAAATGGTCATGTTTTCAAATGGACTATCAAATTTGAACTACAAAGGCCTATTTGGAGAATAGTATGGGAGTAGATCACCCCCCCCCCCCGGCCCCCCCGCCCCCCTCCCCCCAGGTTTACCTAACCAAAGCCATGAGATGTAAAAACTCACCGCACTTTTATATTTAGAAACTCACAAAAATGAGCACAACTTCAAACAAAAAAGGAGAAATCTAAGGGGGGTATTCCCCTGTTCTCCGACCTTCTGCTCCACCTCTACCCCCCCCCCCCCCCCCTCCTTTATCCAACCCCTGCCATGAAATGTACACAGTCATCATACGGTAATATACAAAACAATTTTATTTTGTTTATGAGCACTCTTTCAACAACAAAATAAAAATTGAGGCCGGGGGGGGAGGGGGGGGGGGTTCCCCTTTTCTCCATTCCACCCCCCCCCCCCCTGTTTACCCAATCCCTGCCATGAAATGTACAACATCATAGTACACTTATATAGTAATATATTAGCAAACAGAATCAGTAAGTGAAACTTTTGACACAGGAGGAAAGTGAGGGGGGGGGGGGGTCCCCACCCCCTCTCATTTACCCCACAATATATTGGTAGACATTTTGATTCTTTCAGGTCACTTTTTATACTGAAAGCATCAAGTCATGTTATATACCCATACAATGGTGTAAACCCCCCCCCCCCTTTTTTTCAAGACCCTCTCACGCCCCTCAAGGTCATAACTACTTCCACGGGAGAAATTAAATGTTATGATGATATGAATTAACTGTGAAAATTTCACATTTCTTTCACTTTGTGCACAATTGTTATGATTTCAAGCCCTTAGCTGCCTAACTATTGAGATGTGTGTTTCTCAGGGGGACTCGAATGGGAATGTCCCACAGTGGTATATACCCAATGTGATATTGCCAACATATTGTTATAAATCTTTTTAGAATGCCATTCAGTTAAATGTGGAAGCTCCAAGTATTTTTTTTGGAGTTAGACACTTAACTGGTTCCACTTTAAAGGGACTTAGTAATATTGTCAAAATCCTCAAATTCCAATTGGAATTCTAGAGGTACCCTCATACCTTGTGACAGGTTTTGGTTTTTCAAATTTCCATTTCGTTAAAAAGATATTTATGATTGAAGTGTTCAGATGTTCAATTATCCACTGGACCGTTAAAACCATGTTCAGAACTTTTCAACAAAGTTACTAGATCCCTTTAAATAATGCATGTTCTTCTAAATGTCATACCATTCTGTTATATTCATATTTTATATATTGTAAATGTATTTTAAATGCAGCAGGTTTGGTATTTGTGTGTAAGAATTGTAATTTCTTAATTTAATCACATATATAGAATTTAAATGATTAAAGTCTTAGATATAAGTTTTGGAGAAACTAATGGATCACTTTTGGACTTGAATAAGAGAGCCCCTGAATTGAAATATTTGATATATCATTATGATACTAATATTTAATTTGAATTCCAGTAGGTTAGCTCTCCTTTTTTTAGTTTTCAATGTCATCGAACATTCAAGGAGGATTTTCCAAAACATTAGTTGTATGGTATTTTGTTCAGGTTGCAAGCTGAAAGGCTAATGTACGATTTTAAAGCCTTTAACTGTTGAAATAAGACCTAGTAGTCATGGTGAAGAAATACTGTGTAAACCCCTTTGTATCAATATTCCATTTATCACATTCTTTATCACTATCTTTGTGTCGTTGGTTGATTGTTAGGCACTTGAAATAAATGGAGGATTTTATAAACAAACTCTATGATATTGATTATATTATATATTATCACCTGATTTAGTAAATACTGTACATCAGCTGCCATGTAACATTTTTGGATGTTACATGGCACTGTTAACCGGCCAATTCAGATGATAAAACAGTTGTTAACTTTGCTTTCGGGAAAATCATGGAATGTTCCCCTCGGGATTTAAATGCTAGTCTCTGGACTACGTCTCGGGACTTATTTACTCTTCCCTCAATAGCATTTAAAATCCCTCGGAGTGGAACATTCCGTGCTTTTCCCTCCACCACCAGTTAACAACTGTATAATATTGACTCTCTTCAAAGAATTCTTTCAAACAGACACAATGGAACATAATCATATAAGTTTAGAGTATTTGTTCAATCAATGATTAACAGTATACATGTATATAATTAATGTGAATGAATAATTGTTATTATTATGTATCGTACGTACTTGTTTATATTTCAAGAGAGTGAGATTTCCCATAATTGTTCTTAAAAAATGTATTTTTGATTAATGTATTAAAGGATTGATGTTTAAACAATATTTTCTGTTTACTTCATGATTTTCTTATCATAATACTAGTACACTTTTTATTTGAAACCAACAGAATAATCTTTGTACAAACTGACATTAATAAATTTGCATAAAATATATCGTGTGTTTAGTAGAGCTTAGTTTAAAATTGTGCTAAATCCATGTTTTGTCATAGATTATGTGTGCAAAGTTTGTCAAAGAAACCTGCTTTTCAGTCTCCAAAGTTAAAATAGTGGATTTAGCGCCTTTTGGAAGCTCATGTGTGTGTGTTCATGCGTTTGTGTGTGCGTGTTTGTTTGTGTGTGCGTGCGTGTGTGTGTGTGTGTCTGTTTATGCACTATACGTGTACAAAATATGTTTGTTCGTGTGTGTGATGTGTGTATGTGCGTTTTTGCAATTGTATGGTAAAATGAATGAATAATGTCCTAGGGTGCCTATGAGCATATTGGATTCATCCGACCCTTTCATTTTCCTTTCTTTCTTTTTTTTGGAGGGGCCCAGCTAGCCACCTGACGTTGGGCCGATGTCGGAATTTGGTTGCCGGATGTCGGCATATCGCCGTTGGCTCGAGGTTAAAATGTCCGCCAGCCCAACATCGTCACGACGTCATTTTTGTGATATATTGGCAGAACGTCATTTTCCGACAATGGCCCAACATCATCTCATGACATGATGTTGGGCCATTGTCGGAAAATGACCTTATGCCAATATATCACAAAAATGACGTCGTGACGATGTTGGGCTGGCGGACATTTTAACCTCGAGCCAACGGCGATATGCCGACATCCGGCAACCAAATTCCGACATCGGCCCAACGTCAGGTGGCTAGCTGGGGGGGGGGGGGGGGGGGGGGGTAGAGTAGAATATAAACTCGCATAATACTATATTTGGGGCCATCACACATAGGCATCGGAAATGGGATGAGGGCTGCTGCCCCCTCCATCCCCCACAAAGAAAAAAGAAGAAGAAAGAAGGGGAGGGCCGACGTGTGGGGGGGGGGGGGGGGGTTTAATTAAAAATAAGCCATTCCATTTCAAAGGCGCTACAGAATCATGCCTGGTGTTTCCTCGTACGAATGTATGAACCCTCCCCCTTATATGTTATTTGTCTTAATGATATAGTTATGATTAATCTGTACAAACATATGAGTCTTTTACAATGAGTTAGCAAATAACATTTTAACATTTCACTCATACTGTATAATATGTCAACATACAGTTACTAGATCTATTGAAGTTGAATTTGATTTCTAAAGGGCTAAATGCTTCTTTACAAAGGACTATTATCACTGCACGAAGTAAACACGACCTACACGACAGTATTGAGATTGTCGTGTGTCACGTACTGCCCTGTCGTGTGTCGTGTCGTGTGTCGTGTCGTATGTCGTGTCGTGTGTCGTGTCGTAATGTCGTGTCGTGTGTCGTGTCGGGTTTGGTTTGACGGCGCCTTTAGATGAGAACAGAGCATGGAAAAACTTCAATCTCATTTCAGGGGTCTGATATTTGGAACAGTATGCCTTTGGAGATACGAAGACTTGATAGACTCCACCTTATTAAGATAAATGTAAAAAAGTATTTATTGAGTCATTACGTCTCATAATCTTTTGTGATTTGCTGCCAAAGATTTTGTATTCTGTTGAAAAGATTTGATATGTTTAATTAAATCTTATAGCTTAGTTGTTCTTAGTGGGTGAATGTCCACTATTGTAAATACTTAGAATAGACTGTTATTTAATCATAGTTTCTTGCCTCATTTAAATGTAAGTCATTTATTCATGTACAAAGGGTCCTACGCCCCACTAGCAATAGCTGCTATTTCTGTAGGGTCCTTTTACCAATTTGTTTGTATGTTAACATTTCTTATATACATGTATGATTGTTGTTATATACTTGAACCTTTTGGTAATAAAGTTATTCATTCATTCATTCATATTAGTTTGTAGTTTGGTGCAAGTTTTGGTTACTAAAATTCAATTTGTGCAAAACTGTACCATCCATTTAATCTATAACAGATTTATTCCCCTGTTTTATGCAAACAAGAACATATCATCATATCTTATCTTTTCCCGATTGTAAAATCGAGACATATTCACGACACGGTACACACGAGAAAATGTGTCCCATTTAATGCACTACAATATTGCACTCAATACTCGGTGTAACACCGTCATTATCTCTGTTCCTGGACTAGTCTCATTCCACCTGCACCAGCCTTCTCAAGGGAAGCATCAAGGTCACGCCGATGACCACCAGTTTGCATCTTCCAGTTTGCAAGGACTTTACGTGTGGCTCTACTGAAGTCGTGGGTAAAACTCGCTAATATAGCTTCGGACGTGTTGTAATCTGCACCGTCAAGATGATGACAGAATCGGTGGAATTTGTTGTGAGGGAACTTTTCTGACAGGTCGTAAAGCTCATCCTCGGTCACAATCTCTGGAAGCCTGTTGGGAGTAGGGTAATCACGCATTTATATATGACATAAGTGTATTAACATTTGGTTTACCGTATAGGCTAAGTAAACGCATTACTTATATTTTGCCCCCAAAGTGATGTTTGAGACTTCAATTCTATGCCAATTTCATTGTAAGATTATTGAAAATGATATGTGAGAATGTTCTATACCGAAATTAAGTAAACCTTGTGAAAACAGAGAAAATGAATGTCTGATTTGATCCCGGTTGTTCACCTGAAGTATACGAATTTTGATACTATATGGACAATTGAGTATCTAGGTACTCTTGACTACGGTCGGAAACTGTCTACAGACGCTCTAAAAATTCATTTTTAAATATATCCATGATTATGGAGACATTCTAAACCAAAACGCAGTTCATTCTTTTGTTACCATAAGCCTAACAACAAGGTACAAGAGAAGTGGAAAAGCCCCAAGTGATTTTGGTTGCAATTTTACACTTTAAGAGCAAGGGAATGCAATATTTATTAGTTAATTTACATAAGTATATTCGAAGACTCGCATTGATTCAGATTATAAGGGAGAGGGTAGCCTGAGTAAAAAAAGAACGAAAAATAAGTTGATGTGGACCTACTCTCCCAATAGGGAAACATCCTTTTAAGGTGTGGGGTGGGGTATCGCCCCAAGCGTATATCTCCTCGTAATGTTCATGGAGCCCCTCGCTTACATTGTTTAAAGGGATAGTTCAGTTTTGGTCAAACTGAATTCTACTAACCAAAACCTGCATCATCACATTACAAACTATACAAATGACAAAGTAATTAAAGAACCTGTTATCATTTAACAAGAGCTGTTAAAACTCAAGAGGACGGCCTTTAAAAACGTTTGGGTTTCAACAATATTAAATTAAATATTTAGCATCGTAAGTGATTTTTTGTTGAAATGTTGATTGATTATAGAAATAATCAACAATTATTTAAAAACCTCTTTTGTAAATTTTTGAAAATAGCAAGCCTTTTTAAATCTTCTTTAACGGCTGGTTCAAAAATGTCGAATATTTGTTTCAAATTGTTATGTTTATGGATATTTCAGCCTTTTCTGAACCGATTTTGTTCATATAAAGTTTATTCTGTCATTAATATTGTATGCTCTTTAACATTTGACATTATCTCACGAAGAAATGATTTTGTTTAGCCTCCTCTATACCATAACTCAACTGTTTTTTTAAATTGAATACCCAACTTCCAAACAGACACAAGAGGGGGTCACAGGCAATAATGCTGTTTACTGCCTTTTATTCTGAGTGTAGGACGTTGTTGCTGTCTCTCTTTCATACATACCCGAGAGTTACGCTGGGAGGAGGATCCATTGAGGCACTCGGGCTAGCGCAACTAGCAGTATCACCCGTTGAGACATCATCATCTATAAGAATCACAATAACAACGAAAGTTGTAATGAATGCTACAATTGCGAATTTACCATATTGCTCATTGGAATATCGCTTGTCATGTATAAAGTTTATGTGAATGGAAATTTAGTATGGCAATGGAAATTATAATACTACGAGACAGTCGTTTGATGGATTTTTTAATATGAATAGGAATGTATGCATTGCATGTCGAACTTATACAAAATATTTGTCGTGACGTCTTTTTTCTGCTATTCTAAACTTCCTTGCCGAAAATGAAAGTGAGTCAATACCATTATTGACATGTTATGATATGAATAGGCCTTAATTAAAACATCTATTCAAATAGATGGACACATTCTTGCAAAATGTCTTGGCGGACAAACAGTGGCAACTCTACCTCACTTCTTGAAAAAAAAAGAAACACGTACCTGTGTATCCCGTCCTAAAATCAATGTCTCTGATCATCTCTTGCTTAAGAAGCAACGATAAACGACTATCGTCTGGGCACTGGGTCAAGTCAAGGCAAAATGTCTCGTTCCTCGAAACATGTCCACAAAGCTGTCTGTATGGTACGACCTAAAACATAATAAATGGATTGATTCTAATAATAAAACTCCGAACGTTCAAATTGGAGTAGTATATTCATTTTGGGACTCTTCAGTGGCGTAGCGTGATCGGACTGATTGGGGGACACACATCATGTATTTTCTTTTTTTATTTGTATACATATTTTCCCATGTTTTGAGGGTCCCTGTGGCCCCAGTAACTTCGCAACTGGTACCCTTGGCGATAATGTAGCGTTACAATTTACGCAATTATTTGAAATTGACGGAAATATTTGAAAAGATACATCATTATCAGAAAACAGCCATATTACTCAAAATATAATTAAATTCAATTAACTGTCATCAAAATTGGCCTTTTACCAGCATCAAACGTAGCGGCCATACACGAATATTGTTATATCTACTGTACACTGTTTTACCTTTGTTGATTCCCTATCAGTCGGCTTGTTGTGCAAGGTGCAAGTTATAGTCAGATCATCTCTCAGCGTTGCGCTGATATCCAAAATCTCTTTTGTAAAGACAGGCTGGTACTTCAGCTTCAGATTCTCTTCCTCTTGTTGTATTAGCTATAACAGAATGAGACCCCCATTACGACCACCATGACATTATTTTGTGAATTATTCTACATTGTTAAATCAAATTTAGCTAAGGAAGCTGACCAGAAACAAATAATGTGATTGAAAAAGAGCAAAGATGGGATGACGATGACAATGGGATGACGAGCACCATCATTTTGGGTTTATATAGCTTAGTCCGTAGAGCACCGGTCTAGCAATCTGGATGTATCGGGTTCGAATCCCGTTGGAATCCCATTTTTCTTTTCTCTTTTTCAATCATAAAATAATATTGATACATTACACATTTAAAAGAAAAGGGTACTTGACTAACTTCAGTAAGTGGTCCAAAAATTGCACGTTATCATTACAAACTAATAGTCATTATTCTGTCATGCTACAATGGTAGAAAGATAATTTGGAAAATCAAATAACAATGGTATTTATACTTGATCAACACACGTTAACAAAAGAGAGCGCTATATTCAGGCACCTAAACCGTGTTAGCACTTTCTTTGAGAAATTATTAATGTGTTTTGGGGTAAAAATATTGCATTCAATACATGTATAGAGATTATCAGAATTAATATAAAAGTCAGTTTGGTATATTTTGCTTGTACTCAAAATGCCTACAACAGGTACTTCACATCAAGTGGTATGATTTCATTAATGGCGACCCACCTCTTACATTATGAATATAGTGACATTCTTCTTAAATTATGATTAGCAACCCTTATGAGTAATGACTCTCAATATGAATTACGAATAACGACCCTCATCTTACATTTTGAATAGCGGTCCCTATGAATAGTGGTCCTTATGCCTAGGGTTAGTGAAATATAACGTTATTAATATCGGTCTCTATGAATAACGGCCCTTAAAACGTGTAAAAATAGCAAGGTTATCCCTCATCAACTGGAAACTGAACATTAAAAAAAACATCAAAAGCAATCTTAGAAATCAGCACGCCCACTACTGACCGCCACATGCGTCGGACGCGTGCACGTTGGTATATTTTCACAATTGCAATGTGTAAGCTGTTAAAGAAGGGTTTTCACACAAAAGTTGTTTTGTTTCGAAATTTCATCCGACATTTCATACACTCTGTTTTCCTCAATCTAGCAAAGTTTTTATTTTATTTTATCGGACGGGCCCATCTACCAGGAATTCTCTGTCACTTAAAGCGGATCACTAAACAAAAGCAAAATATAACTTTAATGTTTGGTACCGTTCTTTGATATCAAAATAGATGCCCAAAATTTTGCAAAGGGTTGTGTAAAAAACAATGCAATAATTAAAAACACTTAAGGAACCATTTTGGACTCATGGTTCCGTATGCGCCAAACGTTTACGAGTCCGTCAATTTTTATTCACACGTACGTTCGGTGACAATATAATCACGGACGATGTGTTCGTCCTAGACACAGGTAGTCTTCGTATGCAGACCCATGAACCCATGTTGTAATATGGTGATGTTTTTCCAATAATATAATTTTTCTGGAAACATATTTGTCTGAACTTTTTGGTTGACTGGACTACTAAAAATGTTACCTTTCATCTATAAGAATATAATTTCGAGGTCGTGGTATCCTTTAAATTCACCGTGTTATTTTCCTCTCCTATCATTCACGCGTGCACGGTGTGCCCATTACATCTCATTGCAACTGCGTGCATCTTGCGATGATGATTTCCTCGAATACTATCATAATTCATGTTATCTAATGCTCACATGACATACTTTTGCAGGACTGTGCTAGTTGAAGATCCCGTATGTTAAACTTTTAGTATCCTTGACAAACAAATACAAAGAACAATCAACACGTTAAAATATGAATTGATAAAATTACTTGTTAATGATAGAGTGTAGCCTCGAGGGGAATCAGTCAATATATTCAACACGTGACCCAACTGCAGTAGATATAATGAAAAAAGGCTGAATAAACAGAAAAAATTCCACTCACCTGATACATCCCTTTTAGTTCATGAAACAGGCGCACGTGAAGGATCAGTATACGATCATCCGGTAGTCGGGCTGGAAGGAAGGGGACGAAGCAAACCCGCTTACGTTTGGCGAATAGCATTCTCACCGCATTCCTGAAGCGGGAGAAGTGGGTTAATCGCAGTTCTACCGTGTCCTTGCTGAAACGGCATTCCATGGTATCATCTTGAAACCACGTGGAATCTGTACATGGTACAGAATCAATTAATTTGGTTTGTTTTTTACATTAGGAAAGACGAATAAAATGGGAGGTATAAAGAGATATATGTCTTTATCTAGCATAAGTATTGAGGATCGTCTTCATAAATCGTCTTCACTGCTAAAATTATATATTCAACAGTGATAATTATGTAAATCCATAACATGCATCGTCATATTATATGTAAGTTATTAATTTCTAGAAATGATATTAAAGGATCTAGTAACTTTGTTGGCAAGTGAAAAGGTGAAAAAAACGTGTATTGGAATGTCACGTTAATTTGATGTTTTTTTGGGCTGAGATGTGAGCAAACATGCAAAGTGATACCCACTAACACATCGAACTTACTTTGTACACGGCATGAAATTATCCCGCAAACAATTTCATATCTGAACAATTCATCGTCCTGTCCCCTGCTTTGTATTGTTAATATGAATATGATACGGTATGCGAGAAGTACTAGAGTTCCAAGTAAGTTTTGAGGAATTGGACAATGTTACTAAGTTTCCTTAACATCCTTTTGTTCATACATCAGACATACATTTCTAAAGGAATATATAACGCCTACCGGAATCATCACCACTTCTTGTGAACACCACACCCTCCACACTCTCCGGGTCAGTGAAGATGGCGCAGTGGGGCATGGACACTGTGATAGGCTTCTTAAATCTCAGGCCAGATGGCGTACAGCTGATTCCCAAATTAACCATCATCTCGTCATCTTGCAGGACAAGGTCATCAGGAGGCTTCGTCAGGACCTCAATGAAAATCTTGTTGGAGGACCCTTCTTCTAGAGCTCCAGGAGGAATGGAGAGAGTGATGTCATACTGAGCAACGCGTAGTTTGCCGCCGAGATGGTCAAAAGTCCCGCATGCGGTGTCTGGTGATTGAACGGCGGTGGAACCTGGGAGCAATGAATGATAAATCGCATCTCAACATTACACAACCTATCAACGGCATTTTATGATTCCGTAATTTCTACTCTTATCTAGTGGATGACTAACAAAATTCTTGGTGACGTAGCATGAAACATTAAGTCTGCCGCCAATCTGAATGTCCTGCAGTGTTTACCATACGCAACGTAAAATTGAAATATTTAAAGGGTACCACCACCCAAAAATAATATTCTTATTAAAGAAAGGTAACATATTTAGTATTCCATTCCATTAACAAGTTCACAAAAATATGTTTCCAGAAAAAAGAAAAACAAATTGGAAACGCATCACCATTCTAAAGCATGCGTTCATGCGGTCTGAATTGCGAAGACTGCGATGTGTGCGGTGAATAGCGATGTGTGCAAAGCGAACGAATCGCCCGGGAATCTATTGTCTACAAACGTACGCGTGAATAGCATTGGCGCACTCGCAAATGGTTGGCCCGTATGGAACCAGGAAATAGCAGTGGTTCCGTAAGTGGTGGAAATTAATTGCTTTGTTTATGAATTACACAACCCTTTGCAAAATGCTGGGTATCTATTTGATATCACAAAATGGTACCAAAACATATAATAATGTGTTGTTATTTGCCTGGTGGTCCCCTTTAATTGCAAACACTTGTCAACGGTTACATATCCCTCCACTTGTTGGCAAAAATCAAATTAGCGATTTATATACCATTACACAGAAATATCCATCAGCTTTACTTTGAATTTCAATCAATAATATGCACAATATCCGGCAGAGTTATCATAATTGTTATATTCATAATGCCGTAAGTTGAAACTGAAATATTGACGTTTCAAATATAGCAATCAGTATCAAAACAATATAGATTTGTATAATTTATAACAATAGCTATTAATTAAAACAATACAGATTTGTTATACACAATCGAGAATAACTTAGCACTGGATTAAAGGGACTTAGTAACATTGTCCAAATCCTCAAAATAAAATTTTAATTCTAGCGGTTCCCTTATACCTTGTTGTACTCGTAAACAATAAAATCATGGGACAGGTTTCGGTTTTTCAAATTTCCCTTTCGTTACAAAGATATGTACGATCGAAGTATTCAGATAAGAAAAACTCCGGGCGAGTTTTTCTTCCGTGTACAAAGTGAGTGCAGTGAGTTACTGAATATCACTTTGCATTTTCGCTCATTACTTGGCCATACAATGTCCATTTGACTTGAAATTTTCACACGATACCCTGTGGACATATGAGATAACAACAATATACATTGCATCAACCATTCATCACTTTTTGCACATGTCAACAAAGTTACTAGATCCCTTTAATGGTAATGGTAACATTTTATACTGATAATTCGTCACATTTCATATTTTTTCACAAACACTGAATGATTGATCGAATCTTGATTTTTGTAACATATTCGTCATGGTTTTCAATGTATTCAGACAGCAAAACCACTTTTGAATGTAATACGAATTGTTTAATTAAAAGTGAGCAAAGAAAAATAGGCTTCGCCGGGAATCGAACCCGAGACCGCCGGATTGCTAGACCGGTGCTCAAACCATCAAGCCACGAAGAATTTGTATGGTGGGCGTTCCCATGAAACCCTTTTCAATGCTCGATTAGTCAGAATTGTTTAGTTACAATACCCTATTCAAATTTACATTTATGTATGACATAACTTTGAGTGGCGCTCCGGTGTAACTACACATATCTTTACAAGTAAGCGTCAATGTTCAATACTGAATTGAGTCAATATCCCATTTATATATAAAGAACTACAACATTTAAATAATTGACATGTTGAATTCATACTAAAATTTGCTTGTTCCGTCATCTTTGATAAAGATTGGATTAAGATAACACGAAATATAATCAGATATACATACAGATATCCATATATTCACAAATTCCATCTTGAATGATTATACTAAAAATGAATTATCTTCATGATATTCATACATGTAACTCCACATTCTTGATAGCACTATAATTTGATATATACAAACAAAATATTATCCACAATCACATTTTTGTCTTGATTTACAATAGTTGAAGTTAAAAATTGTTGTGTTTGTAATATTGTGTCAACTTTGACTAATGTCATTGTACAGAGCAAACAAGTAAACAGTGTAAATGAAAATTACATAATGTTGCGATAAGATCTAACTCTAAAATTATTAAATACAAACTTAAGTATACACATTTCCATAAAGAGATATTGTAACGAGGTATTGTATATGGTCACTTCAAACATAAATTCACTCATATTTAAAAGGGTTATGCAATCATATTTATACCTTCAAATGACTGGATATATAACTCTCACATGTCTGAGTAATAATACAAATTTACCAAATACGAACACAAAATTTTGAAAACTATAGCTCAATGTAACTGTGCCATCATAGTAATGCTTGCTATGAATGAATTCACCGTTTCTGAAACAAATGTGGATTATAGGAATAAAAACATATTTGAAATGCACCTTTGCAGACTGAGGATAATGACATCAATACATAATTTCATTTCAGTAATTATCAAAATAATAAGTACATACAAATATATCCCCATAGTGAACAATAATCAGTATCTCAAAACAGTATATCAAAGTTATTTCAAGATTCAATGACGTTACATAACAATAGATGGCATAGACAGGTATAATAAACATAAGCTTATCGTACAAACAAACAGTCTTTGTCCAATCAAACTTTAAATGGCGTTAAACATTAACAATAATGACACAAATATGATATATATGAGTATACAAGAATAAGATTTCGTCACGCAATTTCAGCTGTTTATATCTCAAATCTACATATAGGTTAGTAAAGGCCACAGTGAACACATCTCGACTCAACATGGTACACTCAGACAACTATTACTGTACAAACTTTATGCGATAATAATCAATATTAGACAATCATTGAATCTAATATAAATGTCAATAGCATCAGCTCAAAACGATACGTTATTGTTAAACAAATATTGTACATTCTATAAAACATCGGCATAACACATAAGTTGTTTACTATTAAACAGTACACCACCGTGAAATATATAAGTTAAATCTAATATATTTGAATTTAAAGCAAGTATCAACATTATAGGCTTCCCAGTGTCAAGAACAAGTCTTGAAGGTGCATACATAAGGAAGGAAACCACCGATTCCATACGTATTACAAAATATACTATTTAAAATCATTTTAAAGTTGTCATTATGCAATAGTTTAGTCAAGGTAATAGTTTCATACATGAACTATAAAGTCAGTAGAATTGTCAATACATTCCTTAATTGTGAAGTGAGCACAAATAAATGCTAACATTAATTGTGTCATACATTACTGGTGTCAGAGTAACATTCAAATTATATACAGAACCTTTCTCGAATGCGTGTACTTCCATCGCTATTCTATCAAAACAGCAAATTAAATAAATTGTAGTTTTTGTACACATTTAGTAGAAATGTCAATACATTCCTTAATTTTCAAGTTAACATTATAACATGCTGACATTACTTGTGTCAGAGTAAAATTCAAATTATATACAGAACTTCTCTCGAATGCATGTACTTGCATCCTTATTGTATCAAAACAGTATGTTAAATAGTGTTTTATATATATTTGTAGATACATTCCTTAATTTCAAAGTTAACATTTAAACATAATAAATGTATAATGTATATGAAGAGCCATGGAAAGAGAGATGTGATGGTGTTAAGAACCTGCTCCTAAGCAGAATTACCAGAATAAGATAATGTATATATACAGAACTTTTCTCGAATGTATGTACTTGCATCGTTACCGATCCAAACAGCAGATGAACTACAGTCAGTAGAAATGTAAGCACATTCCTTAATTTTCAAGTTAACATTTAAAAATGCTAACATTACTTACGTCATAGTTGCATTACAAATTATATGCAGTAATTCTCTTCAATGCATGTACTCGCATCGTTATCATATTAATCAGGAGATCAAATATACAGTCAGGAGAAATGTAAATACATGTCTTAATTTTAAATTAACAATGCTAACATGATATGCATACTTGTGTCAAATTTGTTACATAACAAATTATAAACATAACTCCTCTCGAATGCATGTGTATCAAAACAGCAGATAAATATATACAATCAGTAGGAATATAAATATATTCCTTAATTTTCAAGTTAACATTAACAAATGCTAACATTACTTGTGTCATATAGTGACATTACAAAGTATATACAGTTTTTTCTATTGAATGCATGTACCTGCATCGTTATTGTATTCAAACAGCAGATGAAATATACAATCAGTAGACATATATATTCCTTACTTTATATTGTCAATATTACAAAATGCTAACATTACATGTGTCATATAGTTACATTACAAAGTATATACAGATTTTATATTGAATGCATGAACTTGCATCATTATTGTATTCAAACAGCAGATGAACTATACAGTCAGTAGAAATGTCAATACAAAATGCTAACATTACTTGTGCCATACATAAACTTGTGTCAGAGTAATATTTCAAATTAGTACAAAACGTCTGTCGAATGTATGTACTTGCATCGTTATTGTATCAAAACAGCATATTACATAGTTTTTGTATTCAGTTAGTAGAAATGTAAATACATGTAAATTCCTTCATTTCAAAGTTAACATTAACAAATGCTAACTTAACATGTGTCATATAGTTAATTTACAAATTCTTTACAGATTTTCTATTTAATGCATGTACTTGCATTGCTATTGCATTAAAACAGCAGATGGACTATACAGTCAGTGGAAATGTCAATACATTCCTTAATTTTCAAGTTAACATTATAACATGGTGACATTACTTGTGTCAGAGTAACATTCAAATTATATACAGAACTTCTCTCGAATGCATGTATATACTTGCATTGGTATTGTATCATAACAGCAGATTAAATAGTTAGTAGAAATGTAAATACATTCCTTAATTTCCAAGTTAACATAAACACATGCTAACATTAATTGTGTCATACATTACTTATGTCATAGTAACATAACAAATTATCTCGAATGCAAATTCTTGCATCAAAACAGAAGATGAAATAATTTTATCGTCGGTATAAATGTAAATACATTTCTCTCAAATGCATGCTTTGCATGGTTATTTTATCCAAACTGTAAAGGAAATATGCAATCAGTTAAAATGTAAATACATTCCTTAATTCATATATTTAACATAAAAACCATTTCGTCGCTATTAACTTCATCTATAAAAACAATTGTTGACATTTCAACATGCAGAACGAACAATATCCGCAAAATATGTATTTCATTTAACAAAGTTTAGTCACATAATATATGTATGTTCTTTAAATATGGTAAAGGCGATTTACCTTTTAATTTCACTCTAAGTGACGTACCACTATAGCTTTGCATTTTTCTAGAATTGTTACGAATGTGAAAGTTCATAAAAATCACAACAGAAACAGCTTGAGGAAAATAATCAAATGATACAATGATAAATTTATGCGGTGTCAAACATTTTACCTAGTTGGTACAAAAGTTCGCGCTGCTCTCCACAAAATACACGAAAAATATGGTTGATAATTTTCAGAATGAAAAGCTTTTATCCATACAAGGAATTGCGAAACATTGTATTTATGGTAATTTTAGTACAATTAATTTGGCACAAATCGGCGAGATTCGAGATATCGTTTCACTTTCAATCATAATAGTCTTAAATATGTATATACAAGTCTAGAATATTTTTCTCATCTATTTCAATATAATACAAAAATAAAACATTGAAAAACACTGCATTATTTAGTGTTACGTTACTGCTCCTGTGAATTGTAACATTTTTACCGATTTTAGGTGTATTGATGCCATATGCTGCTGGCAAGTATTATACCGATTTAATATAAGCCTATTTGTTTCATTGTGGGTATCATAATTACAGTACTAAGCTAGCAATTTAAACAAACATGAAAATAATTTAGGAAAAGTTTACCCGGTTTAGTTTTTAGAGCATTGAGGTTGTAATTCAAAATAGAAATTAGATTAAGGAAAAACCTAGCTTCTACATCCAATGTGCTCATTGTGACAGCTTATATATTGGGGATCCGTAGAGAACATAAAGGTGCAGAATACAGAGATACACACAGCTGCTAAGGCACACCCAGTCTCTCATAGTTATATTATAAAAAAAAGCCCAGGAAATGGATAGAACGACGGAGAAATACTTAGTTTGAAATATGCATTGTGCTAAGAAGAATGATGCGACATGAAAAGGCTATGCGTTGTATAGTCCTTCCACTTTTCCAAACATTATATGCTGGATAACGTGAATTCTGGTCATTATTCACGATGCCAAGGAACGAGGTAATATTGTAATATTGTCTGATTATAACTATATAATTGTGAACCAGCAAACAAGTGGCATACAGTCATTTAACTCGGAAACGTCTGTAGTGGGGGACAGAAGGCCTGATAAAAGGGGTTGATAGATGGCAAAATGTTCAATATATTATTTCGCTATATGTTTCTTGCAGTGTAGAATACAGTAACACAGGAAGTTATTAATCAAATAATACCATTTTACCAATCCTGCATGCACTCTGGATATTTGTTCTTTCTTCATTTGTCAAATCCAAATAGCATTTTAACGAAATTTATAATTGAGTTGGAAAGCTCTATTGCTCTCCGCGCATTAGAAGCATCGCCGAATACTTCATGCGGTATTTGAGAAAGGGCGCACCTGTCTGGATAACGTGGTTTCTGGTCATCCTTCACGATACGAAGGAACGAGGAAATATTCCCCATGAAGAACACTGAGTCTGAGTCGCTGATATATTCACTCACACTGCTTGCCAACGAAGAAATGGAGTGAGTTGTTTGATGGCTACCCCCGATGGCCAGCTCGGCGGCCTTGAGGGATTTCTCAATAGCCTGGTGACACTTGAATGCAACCCATTCAAATGAGGGCCCATCGTTTGGGCAAAGATCATGGTGAGCGGCTCGCAGGTCTTCTTGCGCCTGACGAAACCACCTGCGGGCGTTCCTATGATCAGGGGCGGACGTGAAGAAATCTGAGAAGTCTTCATGAGACGTTCTAGAACTCCATTTGCCATTTGTGAATCCCCCGTGCTTATTATACTTTGACCTGTCATTTCGTGCTATCTCATCTGCCTCGCGGAACAGGTCATCGTAATACGAATGACTCGAACCAGAACTTGCTCCTCTGCCCTGGAATCTTGTTCCTCTGCCCTGGAATCTTGTTCCTGTACGATGCCTCCCACGCGCCGATTGCATACGATTGATTTCACTCTTCAAGTGCTTGAATGATTCATCGAACATTTCAGATGGTCCCTCTGGATGTTTATCTGGATGCCACTTGAGTAACAGTCGGCGAATCGCTTGCTTACGTTGATCCTCGGGGAGAGTCCAAATCTCCTGCAACTCCACTGTAATCTGTGCATTTGCTTCCTCAACATCTCTAGGAAACTGTGTACATTCGTGTTCCATACTATCCGGCGCATTTCGATTGGACCAAATCAGAGAACCTTCGGTCAATGGTTTGGGGATGTGTATCTTGTGGATATCTATCACACTTACTTCAATGTGCTCCTCTAATCCAACATCAATGAGGTACACAGCCCTGACAGAATCGCCGCGTATATGCTTAATGATCCGTGCGTACACGTAGAACGCAACGGTATTCCTTTTGTATGCAACATAATTTCCTTCTCGGAATGATATCCAGAGGTCCTGTTCGATAAGGTGGCTGATTTCATCAGGAACTGTGGACCCTGGCGGATGAAGTTCACAACCATCTGTCAGTTCTTTCGTCGATGGGTGATCGAACCCGAGTCGTTTAATGATACTCAGGATTTTGTCCGGTGATCTCTGTGACAGAACATTACACAATGCCATAAATGCCTTTCCCTCGAGATTTGTTTTGAGCACTTGGTCTAGCTTCAAAGCAACATCAGAAAATGTCATCATCTTGTCGTCCCCGTCACTGTGCTGTATTACAAGTTCGCTGTCACCTTCTACAAATGACGTAACATCGATATCACTATTTTCTACGTCCACATTGTCATTTATCGTTTGTAATACAGTTCTGACGCGTTGCATACAAGTTACACCAAACTGCGACAATCTATTTATAATGCGTTGTTTGGTACTCTCGTCCACATCATGTTTGTTATTCGCCATCAAACATGTCAAAGCAATAACAAGCTCTCGAGAGTGAAGTATGGTCGTGAGTTCGTGGCGAAAGGCGCAATTCATATCTGGACACAGTTCACACGAGATCGCATCATCACGGGACACACTCAAAACCTCCTTCACGCATTCGTCAATAGTCCTCGGTCGAACATTAACAGGCAAATGTTGAAGTACTCGTTCTATGATGTTCTCTAGACCCTCAAAGATGCGGACAAATGGGAGAGCACAGTTAGTTAATCTCTCCTTGAAAAGACCACTGTTGTCCAAATAGAGTTCATCCGATCTCATCATAATTCCCCTTGTCGATGGAAGGTATAGACTGTTCCTTAATTGCCCATGTACTGAGACAGCATCTGATTTAGCAATTCTTCGAAAAAGACCGCACACAGCTGTCTCGATAAGCTCTGAAGCATTCAAATTCATTCTAAGAACATTTTGCTCTTGAGTCTGGAAGAGGCTTTCCAGAACAAACGAAAATTGCGAAATTGTGGGGGTGGACGTAGCCCCTAGAACGAGAAACAACCGGAAATATGGTCCCCAGCTATCATGAATCTGATACACATAAGGCTCAAGATTTTCTGTATCACTAATTGTTCGTGATATTTGATCTGCTCTTACTAAGATATGCTCATCTTCACGATCAAGAAACACGATCGGCACATGACTTAGTCCACGCTGAATGACCGTACATTGGGCACACAAGGACTTTGGGCATTTTCCACCACTACATTGAGTATCAAGATACGCAAATATACCTATCAGGACTTTCTTGTATTTCTCAGAATTCGGAATCATCCGATTTCTCTCTTGGCGCTGTTGTGTTTCACAGCAGATATTTCTCAAATGTTTCATGACACTAGAAAAGTCCGGTTCTGTCTTGACATTAAGATGACTGTAAAAGTCTGTATCGCATGAACTGCATGTGTGTGGTGAAATACGTGCATATGCTGGTAATGCACATTCTGTTGACCAGCTCAGTTCGCTCTCGGAAACTGTTGAACCATAATACATAGTTAAAGATCCCGGCGTCGCTTTGGACTCGTGGATTGATTCAAGTTCTTGGCCAGCCCCGCTAGCAACCAGAAATCGTATTGAACGGATTTCCTGCAAAAGCAATGTGTCGCTATGCAGGAGGCAATTGCCTTTCAGGTCTTTTATGAGCAGTTCGGACATGTACTTTGTTTGTTGAGGGCTGGAATGTAATTGTTTGATTTGGTGGGCGAATATGAGAAATTGTTTTCTTGTGAGTTCTGTTTCCAAACCAATGTTCAGTAGAAATGGTAGTCCCAATTTCACAAGCAGTTCGTCAGGTGGAAAGTCTTCTCTTGTCAGCAAAAGAGAGAATATTTCCTTTTCGGGGTCAAAAAATTCAGATGCTTTCCATAGGTTTCCAGACGAATCGGGAACGAACGGCAGATTTCGCAAACAAGCTTTAATCGCCTTCGCTGAGGAATCATCACCTAGTGTTGACAGCATTTCCTTTACGTGAAGTAAATGCGCCATTCGACAGCTCTGAGTGAAACACTCGAATTGAGGAAATATGTAGGTCATGTAGACGAACGCCTCTGTACTGTTTGTCAAACCAAGCCTCTCGTAGAGGGAGTGCAACGATTTATCGTATTGCAAAAATATGGCGTTCGTGCTTGCCATCCAAATGTCTTGTTCTATGTGGGGGATTTTACTTGGCAATACCAGTACAGAATCAGAGTCGCTGATATTGATGAACTTTCCATCAATCGTTTGAAAGCAAGGAACACTTTTCAGCCCATCCAATGTGTCCTTATCTTTGCAGTTGGAGAAATATTGTAATATTTCGAGTTTAAGGTTAGGGCTCAGCCTCATGAATCTCGCCTCATATTTCGCGGTCCAGTAAGTCAAAATCCTTAACACACCTCTGTGGTCTGACACTTGTGCAACCAATCGACGTACTAAATGCAATACATGTTCATCTTTATGAAACAAAGCTGTAAAAACGGTGAACACATTCAGGGCTTTCAAAGCATCACCAATCGGGTGGAAGTGAGACAGAAGGATTGTATCCGCAATTCTAATGGGAGCAAGTCTAGCAATCTTCCGTTCTCCTGATACGGTTATGACTGGTAGGATTGCCCACTGATTTAGATTTTGTCTGATATCATATTCATCCAACTTAGGGATAGATGCAATCAGCTTCCAAAGATCTTGGAACCACTCAAATTGTAGACGTTTATAGAAGGGTTTACAATCGTCATCTTCAGTTGCAAGGAAAGGTGTGCTTTCTTTCAGAAGGCTGGGTAGTGCGTGGATGTTAACTTTCTTGAGGACTTTCTCTTCTCTGAGAATCCTGAATGTCGAGAGAAACCTCTCATGAATAAATTGTCCACTGGATACTACAAACAGGTGGCCATATTCTGACACAAACACCGGTGCCTCTCCTGAAAATGTTCTCAGGATATTATCCTGTGTAAGTAATAGAGGAAGCCCGTCGAGCTCAATTGAAGACTTGTTACAGAAGTCTATGAGTAGACTGAGACTATCAATATCCCCCAATCTAGTTTGTGATATCAGCATGGGCAATTGTGTCTTCAAATGATTCTCCCCGTGCAAGTACGAAGTAACGCTTTCTGGAGAAACTTGATAAATCTGATCAATGTCTTCGGTAATTTGCAGCGTTTCCATTGATTTGAATGGACTTGTCATTATCCAGATTGGAGATTCTATCAAAGGAAATCTGACTTGAAGTAACACTTCTTTGAGTGTTTTGTTTATTGATCGGGGTTGTGATACGTTGGAGAAATAGCCACGTTTGGCTGGGTTGTCCGAAGGAACTGGAGTTTTCCACTCAACTAGGAAATCGTCAAGACTCTCAGACATCTGAAGGTGAGGAAAAAGTAAATGTTTGCACTTTGCAATTCCAATATAAACGCTGTCTGAAAGGTGCGTCCAATAACCACCTTCCCCTCCCCTCGGGAAGTAGTTGTGGTACTGGCACAAGCGTAACCGTGTCTGATCGATCATAGAAGTAGACACTGAGTCAGTCCAGTGCAACTGTCGAATGAAGGAGTTTCGAATCCAAAGCAAAAGATTGACATAGCAAGGAGCAATGATTTTCCTAATTATTGCCAGGTTCCAACGTGAGCCTTCATCATCTTCATGTTGGGCTTCCCAAAGATGTCTGCGACTCTCATGATCTAGTGCAAAATAGCCATTGACATGCAGAGGGAGGCCCGTGCCAAGTGGAAGTGGGAGGAAGCAGTAACTCTTTCCTTCCACTTTCTCTTGCCACTTTGTACCTGGGAGTCGTGCAGCAACACCTCCTAAAGGAATAAGCTTGTGCCTTTTGAGTAGATGTCCGTCCGTCTCATATTCCTCATCAAATCCGACCTGTTGTGTAACGACCCACCGTTCATGTCGTTTCCCTCCATCTATGTTAACCCTGTATGTTACTTGTTCAGGCTTCCAGTCAATGACATTACCACCTTCCTGTGTCAATTTGGCAAAATCGAGGATGTGCTTGTTCAGACTCGCCCTCTTTTCTTCCTCTCTGGGCGAATAATTTGCAGAGACAGTACGAGATTCGCATATTCGTCCTATGGCATCCACCTCTGAGATGCGAATCTTTGTGATATTCTTCAGAAAGAGAAGACTCTCAAACGCACATTCTTCAA
This sequence comes from Echinarachnius parma, assembly GCA_037951105.1. Classification (NCBI taxonomy): domain Eukaryota; kingdom Metazoa; phylum Echinodermata; class Echinoidea; order Clypeasteroida; family Echinarachniidae; genus Echinarachnius; species Echinarachnius parma. The sequence continues at coordinate 31,914 of JBAMJV010006096.1, forward strand.
ACGCACCCAATAGACCTCTGATAGACTCTGGACTCCATGTGTTTTTGCTCAGTTCTGAACCTTTCACTCGAAGAGGAAATCGAAACATTGTAAAGTTACCATCAACTTTTGGAATTGTGTCTTCGAGGTAGCACGCGAAAACATCTGGAAACGTCTGGCGTAACTTCTGATTGATCTTGAAGAGACGACCCGGGCTTTCTAATGACGCCCCGGGAACGTGATTCAACAGTGGGTCGAAGAAACACAGCTTTCCCCCACCAGAAATGAAGGATGGGCAATCAGTAAGTTGGTAAACTGAATTGAAGCCAACCCCGTACCGACCTATTTTCCCAATGTCGCTTGCCTTACTCCCTTCCCCGAGATTTTGAATTCCTCTTAGGTCTTCATCTGAAAATGAGCGGTCATTGAATACACAAAGTGCTGGGCCCTGAAGACATCGCATGTCGTCTCCCATGATCTTTTCTTGAGCATGTGTTCGTGTGTCATACACAAAATGTATATCGGTCGCACCAGCATCATCAGCATTCTGTAGTAGCTCTTTGAGAATGGTTTCATCGCTTGGATAGGAATCCAGTATCCGCTTTATTCTCGAACGCAGTTTTTCATGCTGACCAAACGTCTCTCCAAAGTCGAGAGTATGATTCTCAAGCATTTGATGACGAACGTCTTTTACTTTCAGTTTCTTTGCTAAAGAGAAGCTAATGTCTTCATGACAATGGTAGATATTCTCTTCAACGGGTACCCACTTCACGTCGCAGTAACATAGCTGTGACGTAGGACGCATGATAGAGTCCATGTCAGGGAGGAAGGTTGGTGGGACATCCTTGGTAAGTCGTTGTGCAGCCTTCAACACTACATGCATCGTTTCATCGTCCAAGGGACGACCATCAAACTCCAAGTGAATGTCTTGTAGCGTACGTTCGTAGTCATTCTGCTCAAACGTGTCCTTGATTTCGGCACACTTCATTAGATGGGGCATTCGTTTTAGCTCACTTGGTACAACCAACAAGTATGGAGGCAGGTCCTTTCCATTCAGAGCTAACCTCGAAGCCTCAACAAATTGATCTTTTATGAGAAAGCAAGGTTTTGTCTCCAGGGTATTTTGGAGATGCGATGGGCAATATTGTGCACACTCCTCTTCAAAGTATTTGTATATTTCTGAACATGTTTTTACAAGGTAGTGTTGCTCTGCTGTAGGTGAGGTAATTTCGAAGTTATTCGTAAGAAGGGTCAGTTGTTGAAGTACTTCATCAATTGATGGACGCCTTCTATCGATACCAAGAAATGTCTTCACATGCTCTATACCGGTCCATTTACTTGCCTCATCCAGTATCAGTGACACCCCACTCACTAGATGTCTGTGTGATTTGGGATATATGTTATTAGCTGAGCTGAATCTTTGTTTCCCACTGGACTTCCATGGAAGATGTACATCTTGGTCTTTGTCTTCACAAAGAACTGGCAAGAAAGCGATAGTTTTTAGTTTGTCCATTTCTTTTTCGTTCCATCTACCACGGCTGTGTTCTGACATGTATTTGAGTACAGCACTGCACCGAGTTTTAGCGGCTTTTAGAGGCAATGTTTTGACACTCTCACAACGGCGTATCAATCTGTCAGGGCTGATCTCATCAACTACCATCCCTATGTCGGCAAGTGCTCGAAGAGCATCACTAGTGTTGAACTCCTTTCCTTTGGGGAATGTTCCATCCGAGATGGAAAACATGGATGCTGCCATCCTGTATGGATGAACAAGTTCGCTGGCCTTTCGAAGACAATGATGGCCGTGTACAGGTATACAGGCAATATCCTTCAGCTTCAACTTCAACTTTGATTCCAAAGCAAACAAAACCAGTGAATCTCTTTGTTTTGGCGATATACTAGATAAGTAAGGGGCAAAAAACTTATCAAAAAAAGTGTTGAAACCAATCGTCTTCTGAAATATGTCAGACTGTAGACCAATCCTTTCAAAAGCCTTCTGTGTCTTCTCTGAAATGTGAATCACTTGCATTGATGATCCTAACAGAGATTGCAACACATCGTGAAAGACTTCCTTGACAGAGCTTCTCTGTACATCCTGGCTCGTAAATATGACCTGATCAAAGCGATATGCCACACCGTTCTTCCAGAAAACTGCTGGCCTCTCCCCGTCGTCATCGAAGCCATTGACAATGGCTTTGTAGAAAGCGTCGAACAAAGGAGCACACTGGGAAGTCTTTGACACTTCGTAAACATCAGGCCAGAATAGTTCAATGGTTTCCGCGCCATTTTCTTTTACTTTATCGACAAAACTCTTTTCCGTCAACAATGTAATGTACGCTCTACATATGACGTCTGAAAGGAGGATGTAGTTCCAGTGACTTTGAAAATCTAAACCTGGATTAGGTATTGGCTTGTGAATATTGCGTCGATCATCTGTTATCGCAAACGAACCGTTGATGTGCACTGGGAGCAGGCTGTCGAGTTGGAGCGGAAGATAACAATGGATCTTGCCCCTGTACTCATGACATTTTGGTGGAACAAATGGTATGCAAACGGCCCCTTTAGGGGATAAGCCAAGATCAACTCCATGTAAACGTGCTTCTTTCTTTGCTCTTTGGGATCCTTCGTGTGTCACCGTCATAGTGCTACAGCAGTTGTTGGGTTTCTGGATGTCGTTGCGAAAATACGCTACCCCATCTGCTGTCATATTCTGATAGAACTCATCGCAAGACACAGAAATACCTTCATCAGATTTCTGATGAAGATTTCTCTTTCCAAATGAGAAGAGTTCAACTGTCTCTGTAGATGCATCGGTTGATGTGCCAGGTAGAAAGCAAACTGTTACCTTCTTCACATTTCTAGTGAAGAGCAACAGATCTTGAGACGAATTCCACATATGCAACAACAACTTTGTGAGACGTGCTTCGTCATAACTCTCTCTGCATATCTCACTCTTGTGTGCAATTTCCTTTGATCGCAGAGGTAGTCGAAACAACGTTCCTTGGTAGTCAAATTGTTGAGAGAGTTTCAGGCCGAAAACGCCATCAAACGGCTTGAACTGGTCAGAAAATCTGCGGATCTGTTTGTTTCCGTCTAGTTTGACTCGAATACCTGGCTGAGACTTGTCACGAAGAATGTTTCCGAGATGTGTGGTATGAGGGTCAAAATACTGAATGTACTGCCTGCTGACAAAACAAGGGGCATCTGTCAGATGATAGACTGAATTGAATCCTATACCAAATCTACCAATCTTGTCAGATTCCTTCTCTTTTGTCCTTCCACCCAATCGTAGAATGTTCACAAAGTCTGCATCGGTAAACACGGCGTCGTTGAATACCCATAATGATGGACCTTGACATGCCTTCATTCCAGGGTCAAATAATGTTGTGGTTGCAGAGTTATTTTCTCTCATATCGATGAGAAAACGAACCTCTTGGGCTCCTGCGTCTTCTGCATTTTGTATCATTTCCTTGTAGATGGCAGTGTCTTCATATGTGTTTTTTAATATGTTCGAAATCCTAACAGTTAGGGGTTCGTGTTGGCCACTTTGTGTGAAGCCAAGATCTTCAGCATTCAGAAGCAAACGGCTGAGTGGCGACACCTGTAAGAATTTGGCAAGACTGATAGGAATATCATCATGAATTCGAGTGAAATCTTCTCCATCATCGATGTCTGTATTCGTACCATTCTTTAGCCAATCTGTGTCAACATAAGCACTTTGGGCTATTGGAATCAAATGGCACTCTGAGCCGTGTGCTGGAACCAATATTTTGCTGTTCACTTCCTCTGGTAAGTGTTCATCACCACCATAGGCACGGGATATCTGATGAAGAATTTCCACGACAAGCCGACGTTGTTTGGTTTGAAAATGGTGGTCTACATTCTTCAAGTTACAGCACTGCTGAATATCATGAAGTATTCCTACCAAGGCTTCTGCATTTGTGTTGATGTTTGATTCTACTCCAAGTGCAATGAAAAGGGATGAAAAGGTACGAAAACCTTTTGGAATCGATCCCATGTAGGGAGACAGATCAAACAGAAGATCATCAGTGCACAGTCGGCCTGGCTCGGAGAATGTGCTACCATTCCAAATACAGTTTGGTATTTTTGACAAGACGTCTTCTGCAACTGATGCATCTTCGCGCCAAGCTTGTAAGAGGAATGAATAGATCTCCCTGATCATTGACTCGTATTCACTTATGAGACTATCCCCAGCATTTTCTTCTACGCTTGAAACGCATCTGTCCAACTGCTGTACGACATTGGACACTGATGGCCTGTTGGATTTCATACCAAGCTTCTCGAAGACCGTTGAAAACTTGTGTTCAGCAAATGGAACAATTGCAGCTGATACAAGCACGCTTTTCTTGGTTTCCATGAGTGTCTCCTTTGGGAAAGAGAGTGATGCTGTAGGGTGGCTGTACCAGATGAAATCCGCTGGGTAATAATCCATCGCATTATCCATGTATGGAATACAACGTTTATTGAACATGTACGTAGCGATGGTACAATGGTGGACAGGTGAAGTTTTCTCTAAAAGCTCAAGACTGGAGCTGAGAAGCTGAAGGAGAGCATAAGCCTTGTCTCGGTTATTTGCCTCCTCGACGGCATCTATGCAAAGTATAGCCTCTTCTACCTTAAGCTTTGTTCGGCCTCTCATCCCAAGTACGCGGAGAGCTTGCAGAATATGAATATCACAGAAAGGGGCAACTGGAAAAAGAGGCTCCTCGGAAAAGAGCTGTGTCAATATGGGATCTGTGGGATCAAGCAGCTCAAGAGGGGAAAGATGGGTACCGTATGTAGGGATAAACCTCATATTCCGTAATTTCGATTCGACTGTCTTGCATTCTGACTTTGCATTTACCCAACGGGATAAGATCCACCTTAATACTTGCTGTCTTTTTTCGAGCGTACATGAATGATCCGACTCAATCTCTGTCACAACCTCTACAATTAACCCGTATTTCGAAATGGGCCTGACTCCTAATTTGCCCAAAAGCGATCTCGAACCTTCTCTTCTCCCATCAATAAAGGTGCTTGATAGACTAAGTGGTTGTGGAATGTCATTCTCTTCACAGTAAACATATCCACGGCTTCCTGTTACACATACAGATGTGTGCATGTCCGCATTTCCAGTGCCGGCTAGAGGCTTGAAAAGTGGCAAACCACGAAGGAACAAAATCATGCCTTCATCCAGAATGGCTTCAGAAAGAAACATTTTCATCACCTCCTTCTCCGCATCGGAAAGACTGAGAATTCTTCTTTTGAGAGAGGATTTGTTCACTGCCAGAAGCGATCTAATCACACCTTTTGGAGTTGGTCTATGAATGTAACCGTCCCGTAGAACTACAGGATGGTCAAGAACGAACGACGGACAACTTGTGATTGTAACTCCCAAACTACAAAGGATATCCTCCAGATCATCTACAAGGGTCGTAGCATTGTGATTTCTTTGAATGATTGCATTTGTTGGAGAAAGAGGGGCAGTGCCGTATATGTTGCCATCTGTATCTGCAAGAGGAACAATAGGGATTTCCTCGTAAAGGGTTAGTGTATGTTTACATTCTTTGTAAAGCATAGTCCACAAACAATCGAGCCATGTCTTTAGCAAATCATGATGTGTGTTTGTTGACGCATGTGTTGTACCTGTTTGACTGACCTCATGTAACCACGTCTGTAAATGGTTCTTCAGGAGATCGGCAACGGCTTCAGAGGTCAGGAACTGCAGCTGGTAGCGTTGGGTTTCCGCTGCACATAAACCAAAAAGCAAGAATGGTAAGTTTTACATAATTGTATAGTGATCGTTGCAATAAGAAAGATCGTGGAATAAACATGGATACACAAAACCGACAGTTTTGCTGTAAAGGGTCATGTTCATTATTAGCGATATGGTTATCTCACAGGACGGGTAACGAGGATGCACTGCGATCTTCTGTTTCGTTTAATAGTTTTCTTTCTATTATGAGGTAAAAATATGACTGAAGTTATAAAAACCAACAATAATTAACAATAAGATATGTGAAACAAGTTGATTCCTAATTCAATTAATATAATGTGTTCTTGTTTGATGCTATATGAGGATCAGGGAGGTTTCCCGTTCCAAAACTTACCAAGCTTGTTCAAACGTTCGTACAGCAAACTCCCGTCTGGGGTTCTTCGAACGAAGTGCTGATTCGCATCAGGCATGTCAGGGACAAGCTCGCGGCGGAACGTAGTAGTTGGAGCAAAAACTGGGTCTAGCTCGCTGTCGTTGAAGGCGATGAACTCGCCATTCTCCAGAGGAAGCAGGGGAAGTCCTTGTAGATCGTCGTAGTTATCTTCCATCAATATGAATTCGAGGATCAGCAGCTTCTCCTCACTTGTTAGATACTCCAGGATGTACGGGTTTTCACGGAGGCATCTGCACAGAAGCGATGATGTGATGGTTCTCACGCGGCCTGTGTAAAACTTCCTGATCGACTGCATGCATTCTTTCGGAACAGTCGCCCACGGCTCGTCAGCTTCCCGCAGACATATTAAGATCGCTTGTTCCATTTCTCTGCTCACGTCTAGTTCGTTGAACGACACATTACTGATAGACGTCCAGCCTATGTTCTCACTGTGGATTGCAGACTCTGCGAAAAGTTTCTGGAAGAACGGTTCCAGAAGAACTGTCCAGATTCCCAGCACATTTTCCTCCTGGGGCCATGCCGCGTAGATTGCCTGCACGGGCACGCCTTTCTGATCTGTGTTCATATCTATAGCGTGCAGTATTGCCCTAACGTATACGACAGGGAGAAGTTCGGATACGAGCCGCTGATTCCAGTCAGCGGACGTGTCGTTCCGGTCAGGACAAGGCCATTTAATGCCACGACGGTCACTGTTTATCGCAAAGAAGCCATGGATGTGGACTGGCAGCCCTGTGTTGCTTTCCTCGCCAGGTGGAAGTGGAAGAAAGCAGAACACTCTACCAGAGCTGATAAATTCCTGAGGTCTGTCTCCAGCCGCGGCATTACCTATGGGAAGTGCAACCCCAGTCCATGGCAGAACCTGTTGGTTCTCTGCCATTTCCAAGAGCTCCTCTGACTCACTGTTACCTGCGACTAAATGGCTGACAATCCAGGACTGTTCTTTGCATGTTGCGCTTCCATCTGATGATTCGTATGCTATTGTGACGTGCTGGGTCAGATCGATGTTTTGGGGGCTGCTTTCCCCTCCAGAGCAGTATGATGTCAACTTTTTAGTGAAGTCTTGCTTGCTTTCGACGGTTTGCTTTGATATAGATTTGACTACCGCTTTGACTACCAATAGAGACTTCCGTCTAGGCTCCCTTTTACGTAGTTCCACGCTTTCCAAAGATCGCAGGAACAGCAAGAGGACGTCGGCTTCAGCCTTAAACGCTTCAAAGAGGTCCTCTACCTCAGCCTCAGTGTAGGTCTTTTCGCTTAAACCGCTCGGAGTTTGTCGGAGTGGGAAGCGGAACAGCGTGCCGTCGAGATGCTGATTTTCGATGCCATCCGCGACACCGGGAAAGACATTCCTGTAGGGCTTAAACTGGTCAGCATACCTATTTGAGTTAGTGAATTTCTTGCTATCATTAGCCAGATCGAATCGCCAACCATCCGTTCTGTATCCATCGCTGTCCCGGAAATGCTCTTCGAGTGGATCGATGAAGGCGATCGTCCCATCGCTCACGATACTTGGCAAATCTGTTAAAAATGAGAAAACCCATAAATGATTATATTAATGCATTTATAGTCGTTTTTTAATAAATCATACCATTAATATTTTTTTGTTAAATACAACCATACTTTTTATGGTAAAAACTGACGAATTGTGATGGCGAAGCAAATCTGAAGTATTGGGGAAATTCTGTAAAAACAAATTATGAATAACGATATTTTTTCCAATGGATAACGCGCACAATTTATTGTGCCTTTTTAACATGACTAGACCGGTCACTCATTCCTTTTAATTCAGGGGATGTGAGATCAGTTGTCATTATTCTGTCCACTACTTCACTCACAGTTAGAATATTTTTTTCTTTAGATCCAACTTCATTCTTGCGCATAACGGATTATTTTAGACTAAACATATTGATTATATAATGTGTCCAAATTACCATATAGATATGTACAATAAAAAGTTGCATAAATTTGCATTTATTACTTTAGCCTTTTGTTTTGAGTTTTGAAAGCCAGGACCTTTGATGAGTAGCCCCTTTCCCTCTCCAATGCGTATGTCCATCAAGTCATCGTTATGGGTAATTTCTCAGAGTTGGCTATAGAATTTTAACCGAAATCGACATAGAAAGTCTCTAGCTAGGCCATACTGCATACGGTACTCCGTCCAACGTCATTGGCTACACGCCGAACGATGATTGTGCTCTACCAGGAAGGGGTATCAACAAGCAATATCCACTATTCCGTTGGAACGTCGTAGGTTACGGTCTCTAAAATCCTCCAAAGACGTTATCGAGATCAGGGTCAACTAAAGCCAAGGGAATCTCTAGGACATCCACTATTGACCACCAGGATAGATGCTCGCAAATTGCTTTAACATGTGGCGTATAAACCGGTAATGCCAAAAAGGAGTCCTAGCCATCTCTGAAGAAAACACTATGGAATCAACGCCTTCCGCCAAGCTGTACATCAGAGATCGCTCTAACATGGTCATCGAGCAAGACAAACTACCAAGTCAGGGGCTGCGGAAAGGTTTTGAAAGTGGAGGGCTGACCACATTTGACCTGTTATGTATTTCTTTATTTTATGTTTATGGATTTCTTTGTTTTAAGCCAAAAAAAGTGGGGGGGGGGGGGGGGCTGCAGCCCCTCCAGCCCCGTGAATTTGAGGTGTGTGATGGAGGGAGCCCGCTTGTGTTAACGGCTGCTTTTTTTAATGAAAACACTACCGTAGCCTATACCTGGTGTTTATACTACTATCACTCATCATTTATTTATAACTTTTTTTTAAATGATAACTTACATGTTCTGGTTACTGACATTTGTGAGTAAAACTGGACTACCCCTATATAACATTTAACATGATGGGGATTTGCTTACCAGTGATATGGTACACTGAAGTGAATCCGATCCCAAAGCGGCCAACTTTGAGTGGATCCGTCGCCTTGCTGCTGCATGCCGGGTTCTGGATTGCTTCCCAGTCCCCCTCATTGAATATGGCGTCGTTGTAGGAGAAGAGTGCTGGACCCTGGTGTCGAGCGAGCGCTCTGCAGTATAAGCTGTCCCGTCCGTACTTATTCGTGTCGTACAGAAACTTCACTGTCTTTGCGCCTGCATCCTCCGCATTCTGGATGAGTTCCTTTAAAATAATGCAACAGGACATGAATCAGATAATGAAATACTGTCCTCGTATACATATTTCATTTTAAATGTAATTTATGATTGAAACATGACAGAGAAACTGACCAGAAATATATATTATGAATGAAAAAGAGCATAGAAAATGTGATTTCTCTGGGATTTGAACACACGAGCATTGAAAAATAAGGGGTTTCAGGCCCGTTTCAGGGCGGTTTCAGGGACGGACGTCGCACTAGGGTTTTCAAAGGCTCTGTCGGTAGAGCGCTAGCCATTCGGAGGTCTCGGGTTCGTATCCTGGATGAATCCCATTTGCTTTGTTCCTTTTCAACTATATTGAAATATATTTTGTGAAACTGTTCACGTATTGGCACGTATATTGGCCCGTATTATTATCTATTGCACAATTTAAAAGGGATAGTTGAGTATTGGTCAAACTAACTTTAGTAACCAAAACCTGCAACCTTACGGTACAAAAAATAGTTATTACTTCACCATACTTGAAGAGTATACACTATTATGAACGACTAAGTATAACCCATGTTATCATTCAAAAAGAGCAGTTAAAACTCAAGAGGGCGCTCTCTAAAAGAATAATTGGTTTAAGCCATCTGTCATACAAAAGTATGCATTTAATGTGTTGTTAAAATAATTATTCAATAGAGGTATCATCAACAACCTATTCATATTTTGTTCAAAGTAGTCTTTAAGCATTTAAAAAAAATGCTCTATAAAGTCAAAATATCCCCTGTTGAATAAATTGTTTAATACAAATATTGTCATGAATATTTCAGCAGTTCCAAAACCGATTTTGATCAAATAAAGTTTATTCTGTTATTCAAATTTGACAGTCAGTTTGACATTATCTCACAAAAAAATATGTTATGAAGTGCCCTCTATACCAATACTCAAGCCCAGGCTAAACAGAGAGAACTAACCGCAACATGTCGTACATGTGAAATTATTTATAAATATTTGTCTCTAATGAAAATCCCTCGGCAAAGGAAATGCATATATACAAAGTGAATGTTGACATTTAATTCACAGTCACATCATAGGTGTATAATATGAGGCGGGGGCTGGGGGCTGCATCCCCCTGGAGTTTGTAATACGTCCATATTCGGGTGAATCATGTCATATTTGGGCATATCCATGTCATTTTCGTGCAACATAATGTCATATTTGAGCGGAATCATGTCATATTCGGGCAACACTATGTTACATTTGGGAAGTCTCATGGTATTTTCGAGCACAATCTTCTTATATATAAATTGCAAAAATTTAAAACATGTCATTAAATTCGGGCAAAAGACCTCAGCCCCCCATAACAAATCTTGCCTCTATATACGCTCACGAGTCATAGACTAGGGAGTATTCACACAGATAATAAGTTGAGCTTAAAGGGGTAGTACATTTTTGGTAAGGCTGAAATTTAGTAAAGGAACTACAGCTGCGTCTAGATGGCCTAAATTTCACAATAAGGCTCTCTACAGGGTGTTTATAAAAAAGCAGAACCCAACTTCCACCCGCAATATTTTATTTAGTAAACATAATTATATTTATTGCAATATGTCATATCAAAGGTTAATTCATACTCTTTCGTTTGATACCACATTTGTTGTGATAACGTCATGCATGATTGAATAAAACTTATTTAAAAAGGGTTATGTAAAAAGTACTTTGCGCACAAGAGTAGACAAAGTCAAGTGCAATTTCATAATGTTTCTTGATTCATAGTTTGACATTTTATTCAATTTTGAGAAGAGTTGAGGGTCCATAATCATCCCCAATGTCCTTCCACATGACCCCCATGTCTGTCCGCACAGGTTTGTGCTCGTGTTCATTGGCAGTTGCATGATCAGGCAAGGAACTGATTTAAAAAGTATCTCCAAGTTCATTTATTTACGGAACAAAAGGATTATACAAGACAAAAGAACACAAGGAGAATTTTCAATGATGAATAGATCTAAATCTTGTGCGCAAAGCAATTTTAACATTGCTCGTTTAAAATGCTTGCAATTCGATAACTACAAGCTCAATTATTACAAATGTATCAAATGAAAGAGTAATAAATTATCTTTGCGATGATATATTGCAATAAACATAACTATGTTTACTACATAAGATATTGCTGGTGGAAGATGGGTTCCGCTTTTTTCTAAACACTCTGTATAAGTAATTTTTCATAAGGAAAAAGAATTTGGCAGTCATTTTGGATGAAATCAATCAATTTGGGGGTAATTAGTTAATATGTGATTGTCCTGGGAACGCCCCTTTTAAATAGCCGAAATATGACGTCATCTAAAGAACTTTACCTCGTACACGACCCCTATCTAAATTCTTTAGATGACGTAAACCGATGCATTGTCAATTACATGTCAATCACGCTGCCGATTCTGGACCATAATGTAGGCGGGCGTAAACTGGCTGCCAAGCGAGATTTGGCATCATAAGATTAGCATAAAATCACTACTGTGTTTATTCTCATAGATTTTATTCGGCAGACCTAGTTTACAAATCATCAACTATGGAATAAGTGCCAAAGTACGTTGTCTTCTTTAGTTCATTAATCCAAACCTGCTATTAAGTAACATTACAAACTAATAGTTATAACTCCACCATGCTCGAAATGTAGACAAAATTACAAACAACTAAAATATAAAATGCCTGTTATCATTCAAAAAGAGTCATTAAAACACAAAAGGGTACTCTCTAAAAAAAAGTATTGGTTTCAACTATTTTTTCATACAAAATTATGCATGTTATGCTTTTTTGAAATAATGATTAAATAGATAGATCATCAACAACTATTTATAAACCACTTTTGAACATTTTTGAAAAAAGTGTAAGCATTTTTTTTTTTTTTTTTTGAAAAATCGTCGAATAAATTTGTAACCCAACTTTATTACGGATATATTTATTGATATTTCAGTCATTTCTGAAACGATTTTGACCAAATAAAGTTTATTCTGATATTAGTTATATTAAGATGTTCCTTCAAATTCGACACTCAGTTTTTCATTACCTCACCAAATATTGTGCTGTGCAGCGCCCTCTCTACCAAAACTTAACTACCCCTTTGAAGTGATGGTATGCTGCTTGTAGCCTTGAAATAAAGCATATTCCGGCAAAAGCTGACAGTGGGTTAATTTGAGAGTTCCAACAGAAATGTATATCAATAACTTCAAGGTTCCTTGAGAATAACAAAAATTACTAATTTGTATAAAAAATGTATGCCTTTTAAATGGAACTGTATAATAATTGTACAAACAAACTGATGGTTTTCCATAAAAGTTAGAAGTTAGTTAAGTTCAACTTTAATCTGTGTGAAACTCCCGAGTTCGTAAAAACAAATCTATAACTTGTTCTGTTAACTTTTTTTTTTTGCAAAAAATAATCCACAGTATAGCCGGGGTCACATACCTTTATGATTTGTCCATCACTGTATTGCTCAAGCTTTTCCTTGATGTACACTTGCCTAGAAGGCGGCTTAAAGCCGAATCCTGTAGGAGAGAAATAAATGAATTGAAGTTGTATAAAGTCCATGACTGTTATTAGGACAATTTTCTTCTACTGGTTACTCTACAGTACTAGACACTGGAGTTGCATGTATAATAATATAATTGCAAAGCGCTAAAAGAAATGATTATCATCAATCGTGATAGGCGCGATATAAATCGAGGATATCATTATTATTAGTAGTATTATTATTATGTGATTGGAATCATGGTGCGTTGGGGAATAAACTGGTTATATAATTTGATATCACTGGATTTCAAATGTTGATTCAGGTTGTATCACTGTTGCATGATTCCCCCCTCCCCCCTCAAAAACAAATACAATAGTTATTCGAAACATAGATTGCTATAAAAAAAAAAAAATATTAACAAAAATAAACACAAAGGATGTAGATAATTTCCCCGTTATTGCACCCCAAATGGCCCTCCAAGACCAGTCGATCTAAGTGACGTGATTTTACAGACTAAAGTATTGTATGATACCATACGATCGTTATTATTTTCCCACTGCCTTGCTCTTAAAGGGATAGCCCCTATTTTGCAAGCCAAATTTCAAATGTTGAGAGGTTATTGTCTTATATGAAAGAAAAATGTCATTTAGCATGCCTGAACAAATTAGGGCTTGAAATCTCTCTTTCGTGGAGTTATATTAAAACTAATAAACCATCGTCCAACGGTTAATTGTGCATTATGCGTGTTTTCATCCGGTGAGTAAGTTCGTACACGGATTCAACGGAGTGCCAGATCAATATGCGTGACCCCAACGTGACCCGCGCTAGCTGCGTGACCCGCGCATAAATAACAATGGGTAAGCGTTTACCAAACAAAATACCTAAACCTCGCTTAAACTGACTACATGTAATTGTATATTTATATTCTTCATTTTCTTTTTCCGTGACATACGTTTACAAATGTCGGCTTTACAATACCTTTACAAGAATAAGTACAATATTGTTGTAATATTATGTTAAATAAGTTAAACTCCTTTATTGACCGATATATAGTTCGAATGGAGGGACGCATTCGTTTTTCATTCGTAGAATCCAAATTACAGGGCTGTTCGATCTGATTTTTTCTGTGTGTGTTACATCGCTTCCCATCCGTCAACTAAAAACTGTTTAGACGTTTTGTAAAAGACCTATCCCTTTAACAATAACACCACAGCAAACTGTTACTTATTATACAAATAGTGCATGCTTTGAGTATACCAGAATAGACACCGATACATTTTGAATTTCTCGAGTTCATTAAATATTGCATCGAGATCATAGGCCAAGTGCATAGGCCAAGTGCAAATAATTGCACACGTGAAATTCAAAATAGATATGACACATGACAGGTTTACCATTTCTTCTTAAAAGTTTGAATGTGATGTTGGGGTGAAATGATGATTCAATAGAGAGATAATCAACAGTAATCTATAAAATCTACTTTGGTATATTAACGGCAATGTGTAGATTCTATAAATACTTTCGTAATTTATCGAATGAATGTTGGGACCCAACATCAATACAAACCACTACTATATGATAACAACCGCATAATTACATACTAATAACAGACTGTAACTTTCTATCATGCCTGCTACATTTCTTCCTGCTCTAGAACATACTGTAGAGACTTAACTATATTATCTTTCTCTTTACGTGTAAATAATGTTTCATATTTGCTTTTTATTTTTCTTGTATGTATTAATTTATGTTTATCTATGTTTTAAGAATATGTAAAACTTGTAAAATCTAAGGTATGGCATCAATTCAAGCTTCTAGCTTATATTGCCGACCTCTGTGTGTTTCTATTTCGATGTTATGACAGTTTATTTTTTATGTACGAAATTGTTTACTGTGAGGCATGCAGGAATAAATAAATTTAAAAAAAATAAATAAACAAAAAATTGAGTTTTGGTAGAAAGGGCGCTACACAAAATAATGAAAAAATGAGTGTCAAATTTGAAAGTGCATACAACTTTAATGGCAGACTAAACTTTATTTGATAAAAAAGTCGGTTCCGAAACGGCTGAAATAACCATAAACGAAACCATTAGTAATAAATGTGGGGCCCACAAGTATTCGATAATTTGTAATCAGCCGTTCAAATTCATTTTAAAATGCTGCCTCTTTTCAAAAATGTTCAAAACAGTTTTTTAGATAGTTTTTGAGTATCTCTTTGTCTAATCACTATTTCAACAAAATATCACATGCACAATATTTTATATTTTATTTAAAATGGTTTAAACAAATGCGTTTTTTAAGCGCCCTCTTTAGTTTTGATAAACAGCTGTTTTTGAATGATAGCAGGTTTTTTACTTAGTTGTTTGTAATTCTTTTATTCCTTTTGAGCATGGTGGAGTTATAATTATTAGATTGTAATGTAATCGGCAAGTTTTGGTAACTAAAATTCAGTATCACTAAAACTGTACTCTCTCTACCAGAACTCAACTATCCCTTTAATATGTTAAAGCCAAATAACAGTACTGGGTAACGCCCCACACAATATGAAGGAATGCTTTCATCACCTACCATGTGAAAGAATATCATAACTTATTTTTTCATGTAAAGGAAACTGCTTTGAAATTGAACATTTTGGCAATAAAATGATAGAAAAAAAAATCTTTTACCGAGATTCAATTCAACCGAATTATATGCTACATGCAAACAGTTTGCAAGCGCACGTGCATGCGGGCCCCGATTTCAGCGGCATGTCACCTGACGGCGTTAATTGAAGTTTCAATCAATATCTCTGCAATTTACAATACTAAGATTCGGATTTAACCACAAAAGCCCCTTTTTATGCTATGTCAGTAATATTGATCAAATAGATATGCCGATATTGATGATTTCGGTAAATTTCCCAATTCTTATTTTCAGTGGGTGGGACCACTCCATCTCCTTGAAATTATTATGAAGCAGCGAAGGAGGCATATTTCCTTTCCGTTCATAACATATGTATAAGTAACATAAGCAAAATAATTAATCCGGACATAGAATATTTTTTCTTCTCATTGTGAAAAGTTTTAACGATTATATTGTCTTCTTATTTTGTTCTTTCTTTCAGGGGGCAAACTACCATTTGTTAGACATGGGCTGCTGTAAAACGTTGGCCACCATAAATGGTTTCTAGGACCTTCTAGGAACACAACCTACCATCATTTGCAAAAGTTTAAGACCACCTGGGAATTTGTGGGTATTTCAATAATTTGGAATGCATTCTTTTGTCTCATTGAATGATTACATAAAATGTTTACTACAGTGGTCAGTAGCACAATAGTGATGGTCAGCGAAAAATTAATATTTTTATTTTGGGGGCTCCATTTTCGGGGGCTCCATTTTCAGGGGGCTACTTTTCCAACTTTTGGGGGCTACAAATTTCAGGGCTCTTTTTCGAATTTCAGGGGCTGTTAATAAGCTATAATGCTGTAAGTGATCATTTTGTAAGTATTTGATCAAAATCCAAACAGAAAAATCCCGAAAATCCAAACAAAATAAAAAAATTAATCAAAACAAATTTTGGGGCAAAATTTGTTTTTCGGGGGCGAATTTGGGCACTTCGGGGGCGAATTCGCCCGCCACCCCCGTGTATTTTTTCGCTGGTAATGGTATAAGCCCATCAGTTCAAGTGTGATACAAAGGTTATGCGTTGAAAATAAAAGTATGTCTGAAAAATAATTTTTTTTAATTTTGGAAGGGTGGTCTTAAACTTTTGCAAATGATGGCATGTGGCCTACCCCGCCAATAAGCTATTGAAAGTGCACAGGACGGTAGAAAACACCCCTAATGCAGCTAAATAATGTGTATCAGCCAGGGTTCATGAAGATACAGTCACACATTTTGCGCAAGTTCACCATAACACATGGTGATACAAGCTTGTTGTTTCAAGGAGGTCTTCCTTGATACCAAGTTGAGCATGTTGCATCTTCGATTATTGTGTCACACGTCGTTACACAGTGATGTGTCATACACGGACGTGAAATTTCGTATATATCGCTTATGTATAAAATGCAAAAATGTTTAATAATGACAAATAAGCTATATTAAGATCTTTAAAAACTTGATTTGCATTTGAAATGACTATGAAGATCATTATACAATGACACCAACTGTTTAAATTAACAAACAATACAACACATAAGCAGTACAAAATTTAAAAAAATAATTATGATTTGCTAATGTCATGATTGGTTTAAATATGTGTTTAATTGCGACAAAAATACTCCTTGTGCGAAGCGTACAGTATGTATTCTGACACAACCTCGAGTGAGTTGCATCTACACAATTATGCACTCTATAATATATAGAACGTGTATAAATTATCTCTCTGTATAATAATTGGCATAAAACTGCGATAAAACTTAAAGTAACCCATTAACTTCATAGGGTTAATTCCGACATGTATATTTGAGACTTAAAGGGACTTAGTAACATTTTCCAAATCCTCAAAATTCTAGCGGTTCTCTCATACCTTGTTGTATTCGTATTACCAATAAAATCATGGGACAGGTTTCGGTTTTTCAAATCTCCCTTTCGTTACAAAGATATATACGATCGAAGTATTCAGATAAGAAAACCCCAGGTGGAGTTTTTCTTACCGTGTACAAATTGAGTGCAGTGAGTTAGTGACTATCACTTTGCATTTTCGCTCATTACTTGGCCATGCAATGTCCATGTGTCTTGAAATGTTCACACAATGCCCTGTGGACATATGAGATAACAACAATAATACATTACAACAACCATTCATCACTTTTTGCACATATCAACAAAGTTATTAGATCCCTTTAAATCATATACATGTACGAATATCATTATAATGTTCTTTTGAATGAGTATCATACAAAAAAAAAAGTTTACCTATAGTGACAAAAATAAAAACCCCATTTCATTCTTCTGTCACCCCTAGGTTTGAAAACGGCCATATTTGGGCAAAATATGCCATATTTGGGTTAATCCGTGTCGTATTCTGACAAAGACTTGTTAGATTTGGGAAAATCGAGGGTAATACAACGTAATTTAGGGCAAATTCGTCCCATATCCGGGCAAAATCATTTTATTTTCTGGCTTCACCATCAAAAACATACATTTCGGGCATCAATAAGGCGAAGGACCTTTTTGTTGTCTTCTTGTCAGGTGAAAAACGGCAAAGATAATTATTCAGGCAAAAAGACCTCAGCCCCTTAATGCGAAATAGGGATCAAAGAGTATAATGACGTGTACGAATAAAAGGATTATTGCATGATTGTTTACTCACTGTGCGATTTGTCTTTGTCAGAAGCCTGCAATAGAACATGAAAAATAAAGAAAAGATAATAAAGAGACATTATAGACATCAAAACTAAATAACGTATAAGGTTAATTCTACCGGCCCCTAGCTTCCTTATATTGCGTTAGCTCTTATTAACTGTAAAGGCATACTTGATTCTTTCTGAATTGTCTTAATTTGGTGGGTATTTTGGTTGAATTTGATTCATCGAGAAAGTACATTCAGTAAGGACTTTTAAATGAGAACGATTCCCTTCCAAATCCTGGCATAATTGTGACATTTGATACTTGGTCCTTTCATGGGATGAGTATATGATGTTTATCAAGAAAATAATATAACCTTGAATGCGTAACCTTTTCTAATAACTTTGCAAATATTGATAACAATGAGATAGGTCTATAATTCTCTATATTGTTACAATCATTCTTTTTAGATATTGGAATCACCTTTTATATTTTCAACTTATCAGGTACTACACCAGTTAATAGCGACTTATTAAATATAATGCATAAAGGTTCTACAAATGAGTGTATACATTCTTTAGTCACTTTCGGGGAAATGCCATCATATCCACTTGCTTTTGTTCCATCCAAGGATGAGCACAATTTTACCAATTCACAAACAGAAACAGGTTTTAAAAACAATGATGGATTATTATAATTGAGGTATGATTGAAACATGTTTGGTTGAGTAGGTATACTGTCAGCAAGATTTGTACCGATATTTGCAAAATGTAAATTAAATGCATCTGCTATTTCCCCTGGAGTATTAAATTTATTATGACCATCATACATTTCAGAGGGCAATTTATACCCTTTAAATTTGCCTAATAACTTATTTATTTCATCCCAGGTTTTTTTAATATTACCCCTAAGTTTATTAAACAGGTTATAAAAGTGCTCTTTTCTAGATGTACGAATCAAAGATGTAAGAGTATTCTTATACTTATTATATTTAATCTTATTTTGATCAGTATGATTCAATATAAATGCTTCATATATACAGTCTATTCTTTTTATTAATTGACTTAAGTATACCCTTAGTGATCCATGGTTTTCTAAACTTACACTTTTTCTTTTGATTTTCTTTAAGAGGAAAACAATCATTATAACTCTTATTAAATTGCTGAATAAAATATTCATAAGTGCAATTTACATCCAAAAAAAATATAATACAAATAATAAGAAAAAACATAGAGTGTGCCCTGTAAACAATTCATAAGAACCCCCCCCCCCCCCCCCCCTAAACAAAATGCGAACACTGAGTCTGTGTGACATATTTTCGTTGCAGATGGATAACTTTCATGAATACATTTAAAATCATATTTGATAAGTTTCCGCCTTGGCTCACCATGTTTCTGACGCTCCCTCAGTCTAGCTCATGAAATCTCAAAAGCATGTCGAATCGAGTAATGTCATAATCAAGATGATCGTCTCTGCAAACCCGGCGACTCTCAGTTCCATGCAGAACTCTCAATCACTCAATTCCGCCATCAATATCAGAAAAGGCAACTTTATAAAGAAGGTAATTATGTTCTCCTCTCGATATAATGTAATATGTAGCGATTAACTTTGATGAAGATATCTACAACAGTAACTAATAGTCCTTTCACAGAACTATAAAATCAACGGCCTGATCATAAGTCTTATTATAAAGGCACTAAATATTAAAACCGACAGAAGAATACTTAGGAAGTATGGACCGTATGGTGACGAATATATGTTATGTTCCACTTCCGAACTTGCGTCGAGAATTAATTGCTAACGTGATTCGCCTACAGGATCGCGGATCGATATTAATATTTGACACACCTTCAAAATAAACATAATGCAAAGGAGCCTGTTATTACCGAGGCAAGGGAGCATGCCCGCACTGGTGTAGCGAGATGGGTGGGGGCCGGGGGGGGGGGGGGGGGGGAGGCTACTGGGCTCGAGCCACGCGTCCACGGGCGCAGCGAATATCGTGTGCTCAGCTGCCCCGTACGTGGGCCACCACGAGAGGCCCCAAGGAAGGCCTAAAGCAGCTGGTTGGAGCCCCTGCCCCCTCTCTCTCCCTAGATTCCCGGCTACGCCACTGCATGCCGCCAATGTATGCACAGTATTAGAGGACCAATTGTATTTTTTAATGCTAAATTTAGCTGAATGTATAGTCTCATTTCTAATCCCCTTAAGGTAGCGTCACAAAATTATTATGATGCAATGTAAATGAAAAAATAAAAGTACAGTCAAACCTGTGTATAACTGCCATCCGAGGGCAACAAGAAAAGTGGATATGATAGACATCGGATCCTATAAAGGTGACCTCTAAGACTGGTTCCATATAATTGTTTGTCATGGCGTGTGGTCAATTTGGTGGACACTATAGCGGCAGGAATGCCCGACTATGATGATGATCGGGGATGCAGTGTACAGCCTGGTATTAATGCGTTTTTTAATTGTTTCTTAATTGAAATGTATTGTTTATACAAATGTTTCATTTATTCAGCATCAGTGGCATGACTACGAGGGGGGAGGGGGGAGGCGTGCCCCCAATAGTTTGACAGAAACAATTACAAAACAATATTAAAACAGAAAAACTGTGAACAAATAATAAAATGCACTAGATGTGGCCTCATTAATTCGCGTGCCGCCCCACCCCCCCCCTCAAAGAATACAAAATAAATAGGTCCTCGATTCCGACGTTTCCACGCATCACCATCATCGTTATCATCATCATCATCATCATCATCACACTAACCACTTTTACATTGCATTGTTTCACGATCACAATTAATGCATTGGGCAGTCAGCCGTACAGTAATCAATGTTTTATATCTTATTATAAATACAAATATTGTTGTTGAGGGAAAAGGTAAAAAATGTGTGATCTCAGAAAAGTTTGGACCGGACCTGGTCTCAGTCTCAAAAAATTTGAACATACTTGGTCTCGGCTTCGATATTTTGTACGACTACCCCCTCCCTTATAAAAGTTATGGGTATTATTTAGAAAAAATATTGTGTTTTTCCCCCATTTTCATTGGTTTATATATAAAAATGGATCCGAAAATTGGTGTCATTATGTCTGCATCCTTCTCTATTGTTTGCTTCTCTCCTATACTTCCCTCCACACTTCAATCACTGAAAAGAGCAGTATAGGGTCTCGAAAAAGAGACTACAAACACAACGTGGAATTCCCCACACAATTGAGTTGCTATTTTCTGCTGTCATGTCTAGTCTGCCCATTTTTTCTCTCTCAAATTCACTGTCCTTTGTCATTCAGTCGATTTGTGTGTGATAGAGTACGGTGTGGAATCCACCGGAAACTTGATACTGTCAAACCTGTCTCAGTGGCCACCTGTCTTTAATTAGCAACAAATCTACCTATAGTGCCCGGCACTAAATAGCTGGGGCTGTTAGGGACATATAGGGGGTGTTTGGTGCAGTTTCTTCTGAAAGCACCAAAGTTGGTCCAGAGGTAGTCCATATACCATACTTAAATTACCGATTTCTGCTGGGCGCCCTCTGGGGCTGCCATATTGGGCAAATCCATAATGGCCGCCATGATCGAGTTCAAAATCAGTGTAATTTCAAAACAAACAAAGCTAGCACAATATATGTTTGTATGAATATGGGTTTTTTTAGGGTCATGGAACCTGATTATGATGTTCTTTCATCGATTTGACTTATTGGTCAAATCCGAAATGGCCGCCATCCCGGCTTTGATTCAGGATTATAGCTTTGAATATGTGCCTATATATATTGATATACCACACTTTTTTTTCAAAGAAATCCTTTAGTTGGGCAAAAAAGATAAATTTCATGCAACTTTGGGCGTCGGCGTTCAATACTCCAAAAAAAGTGATTTACGTCAGATGCAGTCTGTGACGTCAAATATGACGTCATGAACATTGATTTTTAGAAATTTCAAATTTGAACTTCATTTTCCGAAAGAGCGTAAAAAATAATGACCAAATACCTAAAATCAATTGAATATGTGAAGTATTGGCTGAGATATGCCCATCCAAATTAATGTTTTGTCAATAGGCAATCAGTGATATACATGTAGTGCTCTGGTAATAACTGTATGAGCCAGTCTGATTGCCCATTGAAGTAAAACACATTGTAACACTAAAAACTCCACACAAAACAATTTATAATGAAATTAGAATTTATTATTAAAAAATGTAGATCAATTTGTATGACATGTTGCCATAATTAAACAAATTATGCACACACAATATAAAATATATGATCTCAAATTAAACTTTAACAATTATTTTGTATAGCAATATTTTTATTTCTAGCATAAGTTGTATCATATACAAAGTTAAAAAAAGAAGCTATAAATTGAAATGGTTCTTCCACAATACATGTGCTTCGTAAAAATTTTACAGAATAATGGCTTTTTCATATTACCTATCAGTGCCTAAGGCCCACATATTTGTGGTTTGGTAGTCCTACACTTAAACAACAAGAAGACTAGTTACGTGAAGTGTACAGGAAGAAAGAGCATAAATTCCTCTATTTTTAGAGCCTTATTTTGTTACTCTCCCTGCTTTAGTTATTTGTTAATGATTTGTATTATTGCGTAAATCACTATAATTTAGAAAATTTCTTAAATTGGCAACATATTGTGATAGTTTAAAACAGATATTGGCGTTCAAATTGGCAACTTTGCGTCAAAGTCACTTCTTATTTGTCTTAAATGAACGTCATGAACATTAAGCGCTTAGAAGCTGTTCTGCATTAGGCGCTATATAAGTGCGTTATTATTATTAAATGGTCATTACTTAATACTTTCCACCTATTTTTATGTTATTGATCGGTCAACAAAATTTAGTTGCTGATTTGTAGACGAAAACAATGATCAATTTTGCCTTAAAATAGCTCTCGTCCTTGATGGGTTAAAATGATTTGTATAAACTTTGGGCAAGCACACTGCCTGTTCATCAGTAGTTACTGAAACAAAATCTTTAAAAGCAATGTGTGCAAGAAATTATTGAACTACATGTATAGAAATTACAACAAACAATTTTTTTCAAGCACATCACATGTATAATACACCTAAGAAAATACTGATAATGCACATTTTGTTTTTCTCTGGAAGCATCCAGATAAAAACATTTTTGTCTAACTTTTATAAAATCTGCAAACGAATACTTTGCTTTTAAATGAGTTCATTGCACTACAGACCGTTGGAATATCAGAATCACACTCATTTATTCTTCTAGACAAATTAAGATTTAATTAAACATATACAGCAGATTCTGCCATTTACTTCATTATATTCATACATTCATACACAATATTTTCCTTTCCAAGTAATCACTATTCACAATTCTGGCAATGCATTAGTACTGATAATTATGTAAACAAATATACAATACTTGTAATAACTATATATAAAGTTTTCTCTCATCAAACGAGTGATGTGTATTATTTGAACAAAAAAAAAATGTACTTAGTTGGATCAAACTCACATAGAAAAAATATCGCCTTTTCATGTAGTCATATTTACTTGCACTTTTTTTTTTTTTACTGCGGCGGACTAAGCTTGAGATATCAAAATCCGGGTTCTAAGAAAAATGTGTGTTATATCAACTCTAATCTAATCCTCTGCCTATGTTAACCTGAGCCACAGAGCTACATGTATATATCGCGCAAACTCAATCACCATGGATGCCTAACTCATGGATATCAATGTACTAGTATATGTGACCAGGTATAGCAAAAACCTGCACTTGTCGGTAATTTATGTTTTGAAGAAATAGGCATTTTAAGTTCACAAAATATGTGTAAAAGACATATGATAGTAGAATTGAAACAATCATATCTTCGCCCATTATTGACCAATTAGTTCAAACAAAGCATCATATGAAAGCTTGTGATGAGGTCTTTCTAATGGTGTGAAAATCTACATTTTGATGTTTACTGACAAGTGCTGGGTTTTGCTATAACCGGTCACATATAATTTTTGTTAAAGCAGAGCAGAACACAGTTAGCATGTTACTCATGGCAAATACAAATTGATGTTGGGCAAGTACAATTTAATAAATTGTCAAGTATGGTTGCCTGACTGGGCAACTAACATTTCTGTTCAAGTACGAGATTAAAACATTAATTTCTTACATGTAAATCTCATTTAGGAATATGCAAAAGTATTGCCAAGTAGATCGAGCTACCTAGCACAATTTATTTTTTGTTTTGTATCACATTAATTTTTTCGGGCAAGCATATTTTGTTTGGGAAAGAAAAATTCAAAAGTTTATGATTTTACTCGCCCAAACGGGCAAGTACAAAATAAAGAAAGTGTGCAAGCTTGCAATGAGTATTACGTTATTTTGCAAAGAATGCGTTAAATCAATCTCTACTGATCATAGATAATAACATGATAACAGACTAACTTTAACAATGCCCTTTTTCCTGATGATATTTAGATGTATTCTAATGGTATAGGGCCGGTCATACTTGCGGTAGTGGACGTAGTTCAACGTAATGGTGGCTAACGTTGTTGATCGTAGTTGAACGAAGTTGAAGGTAGTTGAACGTACTAGCATCCGTATCGTACCGTAGTTGTCTGTGATGCTAACTTGGTATTAACTCGGGGGAGCCGTGATCTTCGATTTAATTTTTGAACATGTTCAAAAGAGCGGTACGTTAAAGGCATCCGTAATAAACCGAAGTTTAATGTAGTCTAACACAGTCTAACGAAGTCTGGCGTAGTCTAACGTACTTCGTTACGTACTTAAATGTACTCTAGCGTACTCTAATGTACTTTACCGTGCACAAAACCAGCATCGATTGTCTTGATCCAGACATGTTTAATACAAAAAAATAAGACAAATTTCAAAGACCTGCTATGTTTGAAAAACAAGCGAAATGGCCGTATTACACCACCGGTTGGCTGTTATACTCCGTGCGGAGTTGCTATTTACCGTAGTTTGACAGTCTTTAGCGTAGTCCAGCGTAGTGGCTACCGCAGTCTCTCGTACTCAAGCGTAGTCAGACGTACCACTCTGTACCTGTCCGTGAGCAAGCTGTGACTACATTAGTGTAGCCTAGCGTAGTTTAATGTACTTAAACGTACTTATCCGTACCCTTCCGTGGCCAACCACTGTACCTTAACGTAATTCAACATAGTTCCACGTTGTTCAACTTAGTTTAACCTAGTTTAACGTGCTTACACCACGTCTGACCCACATTGAAACTATTGATACATTTAAGTCTACGTTAAAAACTCATTTGTATTGTTGTACTTTCTGTTTCTTGTACATTTGTTTTTGTTCACTTAAAAAGGAGCTTCTTATAAGCGCAGTAGAGTATATATTTATAGTAGCTGCGCTATACAAATGTTCGTATTATTATTATTATTATTAAAATTCAGTTTGACAAAAACTGTACTCTCTTAACCTGAACTAAACTATCCCTTTGGGCTTCCTAGAGCTTGGCGTGAGGCAGGGATCCGACCTTTGGTGTGTCGAGGAATTCCTTCCACCAATCAGGTCTCTGCAGACAGTCTGGCGTCTGAAGGATGGCATTGTACAGACGCTTGTAAACCTGAGAGAGAAAAATAAAACATGAATATGTGAGTTATGGGTGTTCCTAATGTTGTCTAGATGCTTGTCTGGAGGACCTAGTAAGAGCAGTCTGTGATATCAAGCATTCTAGAAAGGGATTTAATCTGAGATTTATCCATGAATTCCTTCCACCAATCAGGTCTCTGCAGACAGCCTGGCGTCTGAAGGATGGCGTTGTACAGACGCTTGTAAACCTGTCAGAGAAAGATAAAACATGAATGAATGAGTTGAGGGTGTTCATATGTCATGGGCATGAGAAGAACGTTCACATAAAGGCTTTTACCTCCTACCGGGTCCCCATTTAGTGGCACTGTGATAGCAAGCATTCTAGAGGTATGTGAGTAAGGGATCTAGTCCAAGATTTATCCATGAATTCCTTCCACCACCCAGGTCTGGTGATGGAGTTGAAGAAAAAAAAAAGAGAATCAAGGTAGACTACATACATATCTACTGCATCATCCTTACATTGCATCCTTAAACAAGATAACTTGAGCCCATACACTAACCATAACAAAACACATTATCAAAATTAATTTTGTAAAATTTCATTCAACTCAACTCAGATCAAATCAAACAAAAATTAAGCAATTTTTTAAAGCTCTCTGTCGGCACATCGGATATTGTAGTTGAGGAGTTAAGGAGAGTTGAAGCAAATACAAAATCTATCAGGATTCATAACTCTCTGTCCACATATCCGATGCTTAATTCAAATAGTGGGAGTGCCGTGGTATATTGGTTCAGGTCTTCATCTTAAAATACGAGGGTTGTGAGTTCGATTCCCAGCCACGGCACGTGTGTCCTTCAGCAAGATACTTTATCCGCATTTGCTGCTCTCAACACGGGTGTAGTAAATGGGTACTTGTACTAAGAATTTATTCCTTGAAATGCTTGAGCGCTTGAATAAGGCTGCTCGGCTATAGCCAAGGTAATAATACTCTAAGGGCTTTGAGACTTAACTGTAATAAAGTGCTTTACAAAATAGACAATTATCATTATTATTAAATCAAATACCAATCTAGCATGTGTTTATTACCTCTCCATCCGCACATCCAACGGGAGAGTTGAGGATGAAGTCAGGAGGAGCCCAGACATCTACCAGGGCAACCGCATCATCCTTGAGGTCACTGCACAGCTCCAGGATCGCATCCCGGATCAAACGAGATGGCTCGGGCCCAGAGAAATAGCCACCTTCAAAGTAAACAAAGTGATTTAGTAAAAATTAATCTCATTAATTATAACGATTGGTTTATTTTGCATAGCTTATACCCCAGTACACCCAGTTATACCCAGTTATAACCCTAACCCAGTTACACCCAGGTGCGTACCATCTCAACTCCCTAGGAAGCATTGCCTCCAAGTTAAGTGGCTCATGGACATTAATAACATAATGCTTTTCTGGAACCCTCATTTTGTCAACAAAAGAATCTTATTTGGTAGATTGTCTGATGCCATGAAATCTGTCTAAAAGAAATGTGTAAGACATCAAAGTATAGTCAAACCTGTGTGTAGTCACCACCAAAGAGGAACAAGACTAGATGGATCTTCGACTGCGCGCAGTCGAAAATGATGCCTCCGCCATTACGCAATTTATTTATATCAAGCCCAAATCAACATGTACACAGAATTAATTCTGTCAACTCAATTTTGATGGTACTCTGTCTTTTAGATCTTGATGTATCACAATTATGAGCTATAAGTGACCTTGACCTTTGCCCTCATGACCCCAAAATCTAATGACTACAATTGTTCCCTATTATACATTCAGGTATCAAGTTGGATTGAAATCTGATATTCAGTTCTTGAGATTTCCAATCTTAAGCTATTTTTGCATATATAATGAGCTCTGTGACCTTTGACCTTTGACCTCATGACCCCAAAATCTAATCAGATCATCTGCCCCCCCCCCCCCAAGATACATACATGTACCAAGTTTGGTCAGAATCTGTCAATCCCTTCTTGAGATAACGCGATCACGAGCTATTTTTGCATATATAATGAACTCTGTGACCTTTGACCTTTGACCTCATGACCCCAAAATCTAATCAGATCATTGGCCCCCCAAGATACATACATGTACCAAGTTTGGTCAGAATCCATCAATCCGTTCTTGAGATAACGCGATCACGAGCTATTTTTGCATATATAATGAGCTCTGTGACCTTTGACCTTTGACCTCATGACCCCAAAATCTAATCAGATCATTGGCCCCCCAAGATACATACATGTACCAAGTTTGGTCAGAATCCATCAATCCGTTCTTGAGATAACGCGATCACGAGCTATTTTTGCATATATAATGAGCTCTGTGACCTTTGACCTTTGACCTCATGACCCCAAAATCTAATCAGATCATTGGCCCCCCAAGATACATACATGACCCAAGTTTGGTGAAAATCCGTCAATCGGTTCTTGAGATAACGCGATCACGAGAACGGGACGTACGTACGTACGTACGTACGTACGGACGTACGTACGGACGTACGTACGGACGTACGGACGGACGGACGGACGGACAACCCGAAAACATAATGCCTCCGGCTACTTCGTTGCGGAGGCATAAAAAGTGGCCACCCTAGACAAGGTGACCCCTATAGACAGGTTCTATAACATCTTTCATGGGCTTTCCTGATAATCCGACTTTGTGTTGAAATCTCGATTAACATGCATTAGAAAGCTGAAACTGAACGCTTCAATTTTTTTCAACATAAAGACGAAGTCCTAAATAAAGCATGATATCCATGTGATTATATGTGGCGCAGCGGTCCGGCTTGTCCTTTGATTTTCTCAGTTTTACGATCACAAAAGACGATTATCAAGCAAGGCTCGTACTTTGTCCCAGGCTTGGTGAGTAATATGTGATATCAAAAGACGGATCGATATTGCTTTCCACCGCGTGACTGCGCCTTACATAATCACCCGGATATCGTGCTATTCGTCCTTTCTTTTGAAAAAACTTGAAGCGTTCAGTTTCAGCCTTCTAATGCATGTTAATCGAGATTTCAACACAAAGTCGGATTATCAGGAAAGCCCATGAAAGCTGCGGCATTTTTGAATGACTAGACGCCTTAACACATGTGTGCTCACACTTACCTTGGTACAGAGTGGCTACATGTGTCCCTAGACTCCAGAGCTTAGTGAGGACATATACTTGATATACATCACTAATCTAAGAATATACATGTAACACATGCATGTGTTCAAACTAACCTTGGTATAGAGTGGCTACATGTTTCTCTAGACTCCACAGCCCATAGAGACCACACAGCTTAGTGAGGACAGCTACTTGCTCAGGGACCAGATTACCAGTCTGGATGAATTCCATGAAGTGGCGCAGAGCTGTTGCCTGTAATTTGAAATAAACGGAGAGAAGAATTTGATTATGTGAAATATCTGGACAAATTCACAATAAAAGGGATGGCGTACAATTGCGCAATGATCAAAGGGTGAGGGAGTGGGCAACCCAGGGAATAGAATGACAAATATTAACTGAATGAAATTTCACCCGTTTTTTTAAACATGTGACTCTTACCTGTATGAATGCGAGTGCAAGGCTCCTGCAGTAGTATACCTGAGTGTCATTCCTAGCAGTGAACATGTCCTTTCCCTCTCCAAGCTGCCTCTGAAACTTTGCCCCGCTCTCATGAAGTAGATACACTACGAGCCAGTGGTACGCATCCAAGATGGCTGCCAGAGAAAATCAAAGGAAAATTTATATTAGTTCCTTGTTTCACAAATACTTCAAATAATACATTGAAAAGTATCCTTCCCTCTCTCTTAGCCACCTGTGAAACCGTTCGCCCCGCTCTCATGAAGCAGATAAACTACAAGCCAGTGGTACGCATCCAAGATGGCTGCCAGAGAAAAAAGGAAACATTGTATTAATTATTTTAATGATTTTTATGTGCAGGATTTTCTCAATCCCCATGTGCCACTTCAAAGGAAAGCTCCCCAGGGAGTGGATATGGTGCACACAATTTGTCCTGGTTTGCATTGTATCCTATGACCTAGGTAAAAATAGTGTAAATCTCTTAAGAGATGAAATTGCATCATATTAGGCGCTATATAAAAAAATATTATTTTAATTCTTGCAATCTCCAATCCCCTTACCTTAAATAGCACAAGAAGGTTACAGCTTATAAAGGGAGCTTTAAACATATAACCAAGTTCAAAAGAGAGGGGAAATGAAACTAAGGTGGCCATGGGGTTATGAGATTCAGCGTAGTACTATGACTCAGAATTCAAAGGGAGTAACAAAGTGACTTGCAATACTTACATTAGCAATCTCACTTAAAGGGAACCACCAGGGAAAGAACAACAAATAACTATATGTTTTGGTACCGATGTGTGATATTAAATACAATGTAGATGCTCAAAACTTTGCAAAGAGTTGTGTAATTCATAAACAATGCAATTAGTTACCCTCACTTAGGGAACCATAATTATCTGATGGTTCCGTATGCGCCCAACATCTGAGAGTGCGCCAATTCTATTCACACGTACGTTATGTGATGGTAACCTTTAACACTCTCATTGCCAAGTATTAACCCATTGCCTACAGGAACCTGGAGGGCCCTGTATTCATTCTATGGAGATTGCAAACTGTAGTAAGGAACAGATTCACCCATTGCCTCTGTGAGAATGGTGGGCTCTGTATCAACGCTGTATCATTTAAATGAACATTTAAACGAACAGGTGTTAGGTCAACGGTTTTGTCCTGGTTTCAGTCATACCTCTCTGGATGGTCTTCTCAAGTTGACATTGCAGGCAAATTGTCAAATCCAATAACGTTAGAATTTGGACTTCCCCAGGGATCAATAGTAGGACCCATAGGGTACTCAATTTATACTCTTCCAGTTGGGGAGATTGCCCGTCATTTTGAAATTAATTACCATCTCTATGCCGATGATATACAGTTATATATTTCTTTTGACCCCAGAACTTCAGGAGCTCTTGATAATGCCCTTTCCAAACTTCAAACATGTATTGAAAATATTAGGAAATGGATGGTAGTAAATAAGTTGAAGTTGAATGAATCAAACTTCAAAGACTGAATTTTTTGTTGCAGCTTCAGCCCACAACCTGCGCAATCTTCCAAATGTTCAGTTGAATGTTGGTAACACACTCATTAGCCCTTCAGAAACAATAAGGAATCTTGGCGTTATCTTTGATCATCGCATGTCAATGTCTCACCATATTTCTCACATTTGTAGTACTGTAACATTTTATTTAAGGAATATTGCTAGAATCAGGAGGTTTATTTATCAATCTGCCTGTCATAATGCTGTGCGTTCTCTAGTTCTATCTCGTATTGATTATTGTAATGGGCTTCTCTCTTCCATTCCTTCAACTCAATTGAATCGTGTGCAACGACTTCAAAATTGGGCAGCCCGATTGGTGTTTCAGGTTTCTAGGGACCACCCATCTCAGCCACTCTTGAATTCGTTGCATTGGCTTCCTTTGAAACAACGGATAATATTTAAATTACTCTTGTTTGTCTATAAAATCCTCAACAATCAAGCACCAAACTATCTAGATACTTGTTTGAATTTATATACACCTACCAGGAGGTTGAGGTCATCCAGTGATCCTCTCCGCCTCACATTTTCTGTTACTCGCACCTTGGCAGGTGATAGGACATTTACTGTGTCTGCGTCAAGATGCTGGAATGATTTACCACTTGCTATTAGACAGTCTTCATCAGTCAGTGCCTTCAGAAAGGCTGTGAAAACACATCTTTTTAGTAGTTTGTGATTGTATTATTTTTATTGTACGTGTATTTATAATTGTTGTTGAATTTGATCGTAAGCGCTTTGGGCCTTATGGGAAAAGCGCGGTATAAGTAATAATAATAATAATAATAATAATAATAATATCAAAGGGGTTGCAAAATGTAGCACATAACATGTTAATTAAAGGATACTGAGTTTCTATGTAATGTTTGCTCTTTAAATCAAGCAATATACCTACCACTTGCCCGGGGACAGTAAAACATGGTGTTGGGCAAGTAAATTATCATAAATTTCTAGTTTGCTTACCCGATCGGGCAACAAAATAATTGTTCAACTATCAGAGAACAATGTAATTTCATCCATGTAAAACTCATCTAGAAGTGCCCAATTGGGCTATAGTGGAGAAAAAAGTTAGTGTAGAGGCTTGATATAGCAATCAAGAATAATAGTCCCACATACTCACTCTGAGGTTGGGCTGTTTCTGCCAGTGAGGTTGCCCTGTATTTCTGCTGACTGATGCTCTTGGCTGAGTTCAAGAAGTCAAATGATCCCATGGGTGATTTGAGCTTTTTACCTGGAAAAAAATATAAGGAATTAAAATAAATTATGAATGGTAATGATATTATGGGTTTCTTAATTGTTGATGATGATGATTAATGATGACCATGGTGTTGATGTGAAGGTGGTGGTGGTGGTGGTGGTGGTGGTGGTGGTGGTGGTGGTGGTGGTGGTGGTGGTGGTGATGATGGTGGTGGTGGTGGTGGTGGTGATGGTGGTGGTGGTGGTGGTGGTGGTGGTAGTGGTGGTGGTGGTGGTGATGGTGGTATTGGTGGTGGTGGTGATGGTGGTGGTGGTGGTGGTGGTGGTGGTGGTGGTGATGGTGATGGTGATGATGGCGATGATGATGATGATGAGGGTGATGATGATGATGATGATGATGATGATGATGATGATGATGATGATAATGATGATGAAGATAATGAAGATTAAGATTATAATGATGATGATAACAACAATGATAGACATACCTTTCTGCAGTTGCAGGGCCAGGTACAGAAGGTAGTTGCTGGTCTGCTGCAGAAGGACATTGTTGTCGCCCTCGTAGGTTGAATTGGGGTCATTGTCATCCCTCAGGACACCCAGCCTGTTCACTGAAATATAGAAATGAAAACATACCATTCATTATATCTTATAAGAGCATGCCACTCTCGAATAGGTGTATGCATTACATTAACACATTCAAGACACTTTGATTTTTGATAAAATGTTTTTGGAAATAAATGGTCAACATTCGGATGTACTTACCCCATAGATACCCATGTCCCCCGCAAGCCTCCCTGCATTCCCGTATGCAGTCCCTGGCCAGCCAACCGCTCAGGGGCTTGCTCGCACAGCTCAGTACATGCATCTCCTTTAACACTGGGCACTGGTAATCAAACACCAATCAACCAACATCATAGCCTAACCAACAGTATCTTGGTTTCATTCACCCAAAATTGAATAAAGGATCCTTCTTGGTTTTACTCACCCCAGAGATATCCATGGCCACCACAAGCCTCTCTGCATTCCTGAATACAGTCTCTGGCCAGCCAGCCACTCAGGGGCTTGCTTGCACAGCTCAGTACATGCATCTCCTTACCAAATTCAACCTGATAAACAAAGAAGCATAGGAAACTGTTGCATTATTTTTCAGTATATCAAGCCGTTCATGCACTTCAAAGTTCTGAAATCCCCATAGATTTTGTCCATAGCCCACCCGGTTCCCGTAAGCAACGGGGTTAAACGACAGCATTTGAATAAGAGATGCCAGTTAGCTACAAGCCAAGAGCCTGAAAACCAGGGGGGTGTTTCACAAAGATCCTAAGTTGATCTTAGCACTAAGATGGTCTTAAATATTATGGAAAGCCATTAGTGTCTTGAAACAGTTTTATAAAAGTTATGTTGAAATGCATCAAATCATATATATTTTTTAATTATGAAAGAGATTCATAATCTTCACATAAAATTCATGAAATTTCTTTGATAATTATAAAATATATATGATTTGAATCAACATTTTATGCATTTCAACATAACTTTTATAAAACTGTTTCAAGACCTATATGGCTTTCCATAATATTGAGGACCATCTTAGTGCTAAGATCAACTTAGGATCTCTGTGAAACAGCCCCCAGGTCCAGCTACTTGATTTATGTGGGTGTCAAGACTTAACGGGGTAGTTTAGTTTTGGTAACGCTGAACTTTAGTAGCCAAAACCTGCACAGTAACATTATAAACTAATAGTTATAACTCCACCATGCTCGAAAGGTATACAAAATTACAAACGACTAAGTAAAAAGCCTGTTATCATTCAAAAAGAGCCATTAAAACACAAGAGGGCGCTTTTTAAAAAGGCATTGGTTTCAACCATTTTTCATACAAAGTTATGCATGTGATGTTTTATTGATATAATGATTAAATAGCGAGATCATCAACAACTATTTAAAAAACACTTTTGACAATTTTTGAAAAAGTGCAAGCATTTTTTTTTTCTTTTCTAAAAATCATCTAATTATTTGGGCCCCAAATAATTATAAGATCAGATATATTTATTGATATTTCAGCCGTTTCTGGGTCGATTTTGACCAAATAAAGTTTATTCTGCCATTAAAATTGCATGTTCTCTCAAATTCGACACTCAGTTTTTCATTACCTCACAACAAAATTGTGATGTGCAGCGCCCTCTTTACCAAAACTAAACTACCCCTTTAACAGTCGTAAAGGTTGTTTGGGATTAAGGTGCAGTAGTCTGTGTAAAGTTAAGGCCTGGTCACACAGGACACGACTAGAACCACGAATGCAGTACGCATTGGTACGAATCTATGGCAAGCCGTTTTTAACATTTATTCTTATTTCCTGATATCAAGAATTCAATTCTTGATATCAAGAAATCAAATACTTGATATCAAGAAATGCATTCTTGATATCAAGAAATACTTTTCTGTTGTTAAGCATTGGTAATTCTTGATATCAAAAAATGCATTCTTGACATCAATAATTCAATATTCTTGATATCAAGAAAATAGGAATAAATGTTAAAAACGGCTTGCCATAGATTCGTACCAATGCGTACTGCATTCGTGGGTCTAGTCGTGTCCTGTGTGACCAGGCCTTTATTAGAAGTCATCTATATAACATGTCATGCATACAGAATCTATAGATAATTAGTATAATCATGATCTACTTCTCCCCTTTTTAGGATCCCAATAAGCGGTTTGGAGCCTCGCTGGCGGCCCTGTCTGGTGGCCGTGTCACCATCACAGCCATTGGAGTGTAAGAATTGTTCGTATTGGTTGTATTTGTTTACTGATATTTTTATTTATTGGTTGTATGCTTACGACCACCTTACTTTGTGAATAAACGGTCTCTCTCATTATAAGTAAAATTATCAAACATAGATTCTCACCGCATCAGGCACAGTTTCTCCCCTAGCTACAGCCTGGCGAAGCGCAGCGTGTCTGGTATTGATGTTTTCACTCAAACGATGCATCACAAATGTGGCAGCAATGTAGGGGATCAGTCTCCATTGCTTCAAGCAAAAAGGGAAAAGAAATACAGCAATGTTTTATAGATTTTATACTCTTTTTTTAATCTCATAAGGAAATAAAATTGAATCCAAACTGCCATATGACAGCCCATTCATTACCTGGTTGCTACTATTCCATACAAGGTTGTGCACATACATTACATACCAACATAACAACTTAACAAGACTATAAAAGTTTATATTTCAACATTTTTCAGCTATATTCATTTGGGGTGTGGCAGCAATGTAGGGGATCAGTCTCCATTGCTTCAAGCGAAAAAGGGAAAAGAAATACAGCAATTTTAATAGATTTGATATTCTTTTTTTAATCTCATAAGGAAACAAAACTAAATCCAAACTACGATAATGAAGATTATTAATCATCCAGGAAAGAGTTCATAGAAACAAAAACTAAATCTGATCAACTGGACTTACTATTTTGGGAGTAGCACAGTTTCACAACCTATCCAGGTTGCTTCTTCAGCTAAACTGGCTTGGGTAGAGAAGATTACTGGTGAAAGCTGTTGGAATCACTGAAGTACATAATCTTCTAATGTTCGAGATCGTTTAGGCATCGAGGATTGTTTAAGCCAGTTTAGCTGAAGAAGCAACCTGGATAGGTTGTGAAACTGTACTACTCCCAAAATAGTAAGTCCAGTTGATCAGATTTAGTTTTTGTTTCTATAAATCCAAACTACCGCATGACAGCTGAGCACCTTGTTCCTATGCAGATTGCTAACCATACGAGGCTGTGCACTTAGATGACCATTTACTAGAATATCACAGTTTATATTTCAAAGTTTTTTAAGATGGCTATTAAACTTCTTTTGGTGCTCCATGACTGATACCTCCTTTCTTTACTACGTACATGCCAATGCACAAATTCCTACTTATTTATCATATTGGTCATTCTGTAATGTTTGCAAGATGGCTACCTGCATCTGGTATTCCAATACTGGTACTTCCTCCCCTGGAGTTGGTCCAAACTGCCTCCTGGCGGCAGAGTACCTGGTTGCTATGGAGATGGCTTGCCTGAGGTTGCACACTCCCATGGCTGTGATGGTGACACGGCCACCAGACAGGGCCGCCAGCGAGGCTCCAAACCGCTTATTGGGATCCTAAAAAGGGGAGAAGTAGATCATGATTATACTAATTATTTTAAATTAAAATATTTATTTATTTATTATATTCCTCCATGTCTCACAACAATCAATTTCGTACATAAAACAAACTGTCATAACATCGAAAAAGAAACACACAGAGGTCTGGCAACTATATATTATATAGAATTTAGATTTAGAACCATAGATTCTGTATCAGGGCTTTCCCTTAACTTTTTTTTCAGGTGGCCAAAATTACACATCAAATATTTCTTACCATAGGCTTGTGTATTGTAGAACCTAATAAGTTAGTGGCAAATACAGAGTTTCTAGCTTATTTCTAGTGGCCAAATGAAATTTCAGGTGGCCATTGGCACCCGGGCCACCGCTAAGCGCGAGCCCTGTGTATGTTTGACATGTTATATAGAATAGATGACTTCTAATAAATGTACACAGACTACTGCACCTTAATGTCAGACACCCGCCTATCCTTAAGAAGACACAGAGTTTGACCTAAAAGGAGAATAACCCAGACCTTGAACAATACGACTCTAAAATATACGTTAGAGCCAGCAGGTTTTAACCTTCCCAGAGAGCAATGGGGAATACACTCAGCTCAAAATTCACACCATGTTTATTACAATTTCTTCAATTGAAGACTAATAAACTAGTTTACACTTAAGATTAGGCTGATATGTGAATTTACCTTGATTGGCGAGACAAATTGTCCGCTCTCTGTAACGTCCCCCACTTTGTTGAGCAGATTCTCCCTGGGTATTCGCACATTCTGGAATGCTACAAACCTGAAGAGAAAATAATAGAAGTTACAATCAATCTACTTAAAGTTGCTGTGTCATTAAATCTAGAGGGCGCTGTCAATAATATTCAAGGTGCAGTGCCATGTAATCATACCAAATACAGAGAAATGGTTTGAGGATGTGGGTTTGACTATAACCATTGGTTAACTGATCTAGAGAACAGTCTAGGAGAGGAGTTAAAAGTTATTTTAGCCCTGGGAGAGGAGGGGAGGGGGCCATTATGCCCCCCCGGCCCCCCCCCCCCCCTCCCCCGGCCTTCTTAGGGCTAACCCTAGGTGTCCCACCAGCACACCAGTGAGTGGTAGAAGGACCTCCAGGTCAATCACTCTCACTCAGAATTAGGGGAGGGGTGATGGAGGAGAGGGGAGAGGGAGGGGAGTGGAAGGGGGAGGGGGAGAGGGAGGGGAAAAGGTAGGCAACTGTTATGACTATTAATATGAACTCACCCATTGTCTAGACCATTCTGACCAAGCTTCACCCCTAGATCTCCGACCAGCACCCCGGGCAGGGGTAGGAGGGTCTTAGGGTCTCTTACTGGAACCACAAATGAGTTGAGACCGTGACATGTCCCGTCTGGAGTGTACAGCTGGG